>JARHVA010003898.1:480000-640000 GCA_037957365.1 Torreya grandis
CCTTTGATAATGGGGTCATTTCAAGTCAGCTTGACATCATATTCCCACTAACCTATTTTTTCCCAAGGTCACATTAAAGATGGAAAACTAGGGTTTTACTATTTTACTAGAATTGATAGTTCGTTACCTAATTTGAATAAACCAAAGTAAAGACAAAGCCAAATTTAGAAGCATATAGGTAGTTGCATCTTGTTTGAGCACATATTCTATATATGTCATTAGTGTCTAACTCAAACACTAGCATCAATGTAACTGTCCCAAGATGACGTAAGTGTTTAGAGAGCTATAAGCACCTGATATAGAATCTAACAACTATTTTAAAATTGTCTTCCTACCTAATTCTTGCATATACCAAATCAAACACTATATTAGCATCATAATAGCTAAGTACTTTCTTTTATGTCATATATATATATATATATATATATGTTATAACTATACTTTTCATTAATAACCTATCTTAATTTAATAAATTTAGCATATAGTATATCTAAGTTTAACACACTAATTGGGCTATTAAAGATTTGATATTCAACTTTGTAACCTATCACTTTTATATCCTTAACCATATCTACCCAATTAGGATAGCCTCTTATTTAAATTAGGGTTAAATAGACTCAAGCAAAGGTAAGTTGTGTTATACACACCTAGGTACACATTCCTTTCTTTTAAACTGGTAATTTCATTACTAGATTAAAGTGGGGGATGTAAACACTATTTTATGGATTATATAGAACCTCAATCTTGTACACATAGAAAAAGTCAGACCTTAGCTTTTCCTCTTAGTTTTGGACCTTTCTCATTTTTCAAAGTCTTATATCTATTGTATCTTGTGCCCCTTTACCTATCTATTAGTCCAATATGTCTTATATTGAAGACTTAGACCTTTTATCTTGCCTAAAAATGATTGAAACCTACTTATCTTCCACATCTTCAAGTTTTGATTTTGTATCTACTTTCTTTCTCCCTAAACACTATAATCTAGGACAGACACATGTATTAATGCTAGTGTATTACTCTAAGCTAATTGTCAAGTATCCTAAAGTCATCCAATTTGCAAATGAAATGAATCTTATTGGTTGGCCTAAGTTATTTAATAGAATTTACTTATATAAAGGGATTTATATAAATTCAAGATCAACCCTCAGTCATTCCTAACCTATAAAACCTAGCATACACTAAAAAATACCTTAGGCAACCTATCAAAGTACTGAATCAAGAAGTTGTTAAAACAAAATTCCCTATTTTCACATCAATCATAAGGACAAAATATACACAGGTCTAAATTATTGAAGGATCATACCTAGAGATATGTTTTCCAAGTTATAATCTAGGTCACTATTGTACTTACTTTGCACATATTTCATGATTCACACACAAGCCAACATGTAAGGGAGAACTACATAAGTTTGAGGCTCTATCTAGAATATTGGATATGTAGGTAGTGCTCATTAACATAGGGGTATTTGGGATTAGTTCTCGACATTGTGTGCCCACTAACCCATTTTTCCATATGATCAATATGAAGATGAAGAACTATGGTTTTATAAATTTAGAGGAGTGGTAGTCTATGACCCAGATCTAAATACACCAAAATGAAGGTGAAGACAAAACTATAAGCATCTAGGTGGTCACATCCTTTTCTAGAAGGTATTTCATATAGGATAATTACATTAGGTTTAGATAGTAGCATCTATTCAATCATCCCAAGATGACATTGATGTTTATGACTCTAGAAGCATCTAATGTATAATCTGATAATTGTTTTAGAATATTCTTCCAGTCTAATTTCTACTTTTTTTAGATCCAAAACTACATTAACATCATGACAATCTAAGTATATTAATTATTTATCATTTATATATCAGACATAGTTGTACTTACTATTTTTAACTTATCTCAGTTTAAAAATTTTAGTGTATGTTTATATCTAAGTTTAGCACCTAATTGGCCACTGTAGATCTGATCATCACCCTTGTGCATTGCCATTTCTATATTCTTAACCCTATCTACCCAAGTAAGGATTCTTAGATCTAATTTAGGGTTAAATATATGTAAATAGGGTTATTATGTAATGTACCAAGGGATGACATATCAATTTGGTCAAACAAAAGTTGTTGACCTAGGGATAAATGCCCCACAAGTGCTTATAATTGGGTAGGATCAATGCCATTTGGAATATTGGATTATCATAAAAGTTTATACAATATTTCCTTATGAACTTCATATGTATGTAAAAGATCTAGAATATAAATTTGTGTCACGGTTTTATTTATTCATTCCACAAGATCATATTAATTTTTATAGGAAGAATATGGATTGGATTTTGCAGGCAAGACATTTTTAACTAGATGATTGTTTAAAGGAGGTGAAGGACCTTGGACCATGACATTTGGAAGTTGATTTACGATAACATAATTTTGAGTTAGAATAAATTTTCTTGAAGAATAATTTGAATAAGAAGGTACAAGACCTATAATGGTGACCCATGGATGTTAAGGTATGACAATATTATTTCAAATCAAAAGAGAGCCACTAGGATATAAATTAGCTGGTATAATAATGGAAGGGGTAACACAATGAGGCATGTTGGATTTTTAATTGGTGTTTATTTTAATACTAGATATATTATTAATTTTAATATGGTATACAATAATATTTTAGTCATAAGAGACATTTTGGTAGCCAATCTAATTAACTTGGGAATCTTGATCTTGATTACAATTATTTTTATGTTGATTCTGACCTTGATTTGATTTTGATTATTCAATGAGTTGTTATTCTAATTTTGATTATTGGGTTGGTTCTATTTATTTTTATTTATAAATGGGTCTTTATGTATACCCATAGTTTGATTTGAAGTAGAAGCAAAGTTATCCAAATCAATGTCACCATGCTCAAACATGTCTTGAATGAAGTCCCTGAATTGCACACACCTAGAAATTCCATGGACTTTGAGGTGATGGTAATCAAAATATTTAATATCTCTATACCATACATTTTTTGGTTTACCTTCTCCAAAATATTTGGTATTTTACCAAATGAGCATGTTTACTAAAACCAATTTATGGAACACTACCTCTATAGGCTCACCAAGGTTAAATAATAATTTCCTTTGATATTGATTTATCTAAGGAGGTGGAATATGTTATGTAATAGATTGAGTAGGTGGATTATTTTAGATAGGTGGTGGTTGCATAATTTTTACATGTCTTGATTTAGTTACTCCATTTCCTATAAAATTATTATTTTTATTAAATACTTTGGGCTTCTAAAACATGCTTGCTTATACTTGCATTAGGGCTTGAGCTTGTGCCTGATTTTAAGAATAAATATTGACTAGGACTTTGTATTTAATTTTTTACTCCTTTATATATAATCTATTCAAATGTATTATCACAATGGAGTCTTAGGTTATGAGCCACCTCTAAATTCAAGTTGGAAGTGAAAATAGTTGCTAGTTGTTTATCTGGAAGGTTGTGTGGAAATCGACTAGTGGAACTTCTCCATCATTATAGGTAAGCCAAAAAAAATCCCATTATGTTGTTTAGCATTGCATAAGTCAACAATGGTCAACATGTTCTCTATGTTATATGAGAAATGTTTTACAAAAAAATAAAATAAATCATAAAACGTGCTGACAAATGCCATTGGAAAATGATGAAACCACTCTAAAAATTGGACACCCAAGCTGCAAGAAAACAAGTGAAGTAGATAAATGTTGTTATAGGATACTTCTTGACATGACACAAAGAATTTCTTAAGTGATCTCTAGGATCACCCCTTCCTTTACATTTTTCAAATTTTGGTTCCCCAAAGTGAGATGAGAAAGGTACTTGAATAAAATTCATGTCAAATGGATATGGGCATATCTCATTAAATTTGTACTTTTTACCTTGATTTCCTACTTAGAGTCGTAGAAAAACATATTATATCTCTTGAAATTTCTAGAGAGTGGTAATTTTAGAGAATGGAGAAAGCATATTTTATTGAATTTTTAAAGGGAGATTAGCTTGATTTGGATAAATATGCAGATTGAGATTAAAATATGTTAGAATGGGTACCCTTTGGGTTGATCTATTAGGGTTTTGACAACTTATAACAAGGATTATATTGCTGATAGGGTATTTTTTATAACTAATATTGGGAAGTGGATTATCAATGGGTTGTTGAGTTATATTAATCTGGTGTTTATATGAGGGAATTTGATTTTGAAAGATAGGAACTTGTCATGAAAAGACATGCTATTGAAATGGGATTTACTATGAACTAGAAAGGATTTGTTGGGAATTAGAAATAAAAAATTGTGGCTTAATAGGGATAGATTGTGGATTGTTTACAAGTTGTTATGGTGGAGGGGTTTCAAATTATTTTTTTGTATTGGTCGCACTTTGATACAATGGTAGATTATTGGTAGAACGTTGGTACATATTGGAAGGTATATGATGGGAGGTAGAATGGATTAGTTATTATGAATTATAAGGGACTTATTGGGATTTAGAGCAGAATTGATGTGGATTAGGGAATACTTATGATGGGTAGAGTAAGGGATTTGATGGGAATTAGGAGGGATTTAATTTGAACTCGAAGAAACCTTTTATTATAGATTGCTAGTAGATTACAATAATGGATCCACTACAGGTGTTTGCTTAGTATTTTTGAATGGATATACACTTTATGGAGGATTAGCCAATGAATTTGTTGTTGTTTTTATGAGGGTGGATTTTGGTCTGTAGGTGGTGGATTGTTAAAATAAGAAACAACTAGATAGGTAGATAAAGAAGCTAGAAGATAACTAGCCTATTGTAATTGGGCAATGATAATCTGACTATTTTTGGAAGGGTATACAACTTTATCTTTCCATTTTTGAGATGATTATATATTTTGATTGGTACTTTGTATAAGTGTTTTTTCATGAGTGGAAGTTGAATTTGGAGTAATTTCCTCAATTTAAAGATGGTTATGTACTTTTTATGTTTTGAGTGGTATATCCCCATATACATGTTGATGTACCCCTTCTTCTTGGTTTTCATTATTTTGAAAATACTTGAATGGATCATAAGACCACTCATCATCTAGATTAGGTTGTGTGAATCCCCACTTCATGTATACTAAGGCATGTTTGGATTGATAATCTTCATCTTAACTCAATGTTAGATGTTAAAATTTATTAGATTTTAATGTGTATAAAATACCTGGTTTATCAATTTAAATTTGACTTTAAAATTTTAAAAGTGTTATTTGAATCAACTTGTAACTTAGTATGATATTAGAATGCCTCTTGGTCAAAGTATAATGTGCAATTGAAAATAAAAATAGTAATATATATGTTTTTGGTCACCTAGAGTCCCACAAGTTGGATAGGGGAGAGAATAAACATGGTAGATTATCCATAAACAAATAAGAAATACAAACATGCAAGAAAATGAAAACATGAGTATTTTTAGAATACCAAAATTAAGTGTTATTTATTTTTATGAAACAAAGTAAAGTGTGATTGTAAAAGTGTTTTCAAAATATTTGCTTTGTAAATAGCCACTTCTTTAATAAGTAAACCTTCAAAAAAATATATTAGAGTTTGGAATGTGATCTTTGACTAGTGAGGGAAATTACATTAATGATTGTTTTATCCTCAAAAATTTTGAACAAAGTGAAACCATTGTTTAACAAAGTAATATCATCTTTTATCAAGGAAATCCCTCTATTTAGTAGGGAAATCTCATCATTTATCAAGGAAATCCCAAAAATTTATAGACATAGGAAACAAAATATAGAAAGTTGGGACTTACACTAATTAGTAGTGAGATATCATTATTTAGTAGGGTAATCCCACCGATTTGTAGAGTGATATTTCCATTTAAAAAAAATCATAGTGGGAAATAAAATTACTTTTTATAATATCAAATCTATCATTTCTATGATTGATATTGTTTTAATGTAGGAAAATAGAAGAATAAGAGGTTACTGAGGTGCTTTCACTGATTTGTAAGTTAATCCCACTAATTTTCATGTCAAAACTATTGATAGGAAAGTTGATTCTATCATTTATATAAAATGATAGTCTACACAAAATTTGAGAGAAAATCCACTATTTCATAGGTCGATACTACTGAATTGTATGTTGAAACTACCATTTTCCTAAAAAGTCTAGAAAACTAGAAAACAAAATAGAAATAATACCGCTGATGTTCAGGGTGATATCATTGATCATGGGTATCAATCTCATTGATTAATAGAGTGTTTCCACCACTAATATAATAATAAAAATTTATAAAATAAAAATAAATGAAGAGAGAATTACATCAATTTTGAACCATTTTCTTAATTAGAGGAAATTTTTGACATTTTAAAGGAGGTTGTGGGGTACTAGTCCCACTAGGTTTACCATATGTAAAACTATGAGCGCCAAGGACTTATATTTTCACTGGTATGAAGTCCAAATGAAACACATACAACATAAAACCAAAGGGCATGTCCTCAGATTTGTCAAGATCAAGGAAAGAGAGAAACAAATGCAATGGAAAGTAAATGAAACACAATGATATACATTCCCTTTGGATTATTTTTCATGCCATAATGTAAGTTTTATTGGATCATATATATTTTTTGGGATCTTTGTTAATGTTGTAGAATTATTACAACAACATCTCCCCTTGTGCTATACATGTTTTGATTTTGAACAATGAATAAATTTGTGAAGTTTTTTCTTGGAGTTTTGGTAGATAATTCTAGCAAAAAAATCTTGCTGAAGAAGAGGGAGGTATCCTAAATTTATAGTTTTTTAAAATGAATTTGGACCATCCATATGAGATGAGAATTAATGGTTGAGGATAAGTCCTCATTATCATAAATGTTGGAGGGTGAATTTGTAAAAATATCTATTAATGGAAGTATGGAGTACGTAAGAGCTTCAAATTATAAGGATATTGTGTGTAATGGGTTTGTAAGATCATGTTGAGTGTGTAATAAATTATCCTACCTTTTTATTGCACACCTAATTTGATGATGCCATATTTGGTGAGGCAATAATCCAAATTTAATTTTTAGAAAATAAGAAATTTCAAAAATTTATGAAATTTACTATTAGATGAAGATTAATCCTATTTAATCAGGTGTTAATTATCCATGGGGATCAATATGATCTTTTAATGATGTTTTCTAATTAAAAATTTCATTCAATTATCACGTGGTAACATTTACAAAGTGTTGACTTGATTTGGGATGTTATTAATAATTTTGATGTTGTGATATTCCAATTAGGGATGTGTCATCAAACTTTAAGATCAAATCAATAATTTATTAGATTATTTGGATCAATTGATGATTTCTAGTTAAATTCATACATTTTTGTGGAAATTCATTCTGATTGTAATCTAGACATGAAATTGATGAAATTGGAGTGTTTACAATACTAAACAACAAGATTGTAATTTTTAAGATTGTTATGATAGTGATGATGATGATGATGATGATGATATATATATATATATATATATATATATATATATATATATGAACACTTAAAAACACTAAATTTTTATCCACTTCAACATATGTTTTAAAATATTCAAGATAATTTTACAAGGTAAAAATGTAAATATGTCATGTTAAATAATGCAAAATCTTCACATAAGTCTCCATAATAGATTCTATAGATCGCAGAAAATAAGATCCTCTACATATAATACTTTTTATGTTACTTAAGCATAAGATGATATATTTAACTCCTAATAGATACATATTAGTAAGTAGACTCATCCATAAAGAGGGACCAACATATTATAATTATCATTAGATTACCATCCATAATAAAAATTAATATGAGGCATTGCAAAACCAAATTTAGAAATACAAAAATGAAGGACGTATATAGATCATGACAAAATAATGGAAATGGACTTTGATTTTTTATATTTTAAAATAAAAAGGTTAATATGATCATACTTATAAGTTCCCACACCATGAACATCTAATTATTACTCTAAATATTGATGGGGTCTACTTTCAACACCTCAAGTTTGATATAAATAGTTGGGATACAATTTGTAGTGTTACAACTTTCTAATAGTTGAGACATAATTTATATGAGTTAAAATAATATCCACTATTACCAAAATCTATTGGGTACATTATACTACCCATAACATGTAGACCAATGGTTGTTAATATCATCATATGGGTAATGAAGTCAAAACCAAACTTAACCTCTCATCTTAGCCACTATTAGTTGATCAATATGAATGAGACAGTGAATACTAAAAATATGTACCTCATTTTTATGTTCAATGATAAATAAATTCATATTCCACATGATGTATATGATGATAAACCCATAAAAATATTTTTTGACACTAATTCACTAAAAAATGTTAAAGTATTGGCAATGATAAATCATAAATGATGGTGGAAAAACAAAGGAGGCAAGAGGGCCACTAGACAGTCCTTTATCTCTTGAATGGGAGATATATTCTCATTTTATAGGTAAACTTAAAAACATAAAACAATCCAAAAAAATTTAAATATTCCAAAAATTTAAAAAATTTCAATTATTCAATAAAATACAAAAACATTCAAATAATTCAAAAATATAAAAATATTCAACATTCACATGTTTACTAGCTCTTTAACATCTACGTTTTTTACTTTATGTTAGTAGATAACATACCATTTATATACACATATATGTTTCACACATACTTGAGTGTCATACATGCATACACCAAATAAATGATACATGCACATATAAATGTTGAACCTTTCTCATTCTCGTGTAACACACTATGTTGGGTGAATCTATTTCCTTGATCATGATTGATATAGGTTATATTATTTTATGATTGCATTTCCATTATCATGTTGTAATTATTACTAACACTTAGACATGTCTATGTTCATGATTACATCTTTCACATTTTACTTGATATGATATATTACATGACATTTTTGCTAACACATATATGTAAGGACTAGTATGCTATACTTATGTTGGTTGTTTATACTTAATTTATTCACATTGTCACTTTCTTGAGTGTTTTTTATTGCTTGATATTGTATTTATTGTGAAACATTTGAATATGTTCCTTGATTATTGGATCCTGTGATACTATATGTTACTTAGACATTTGAATATGTCAATCCTTTGAGTGTGCAACATTTTAAATATTCCCCTTGTGTTGATCAAATTTGACCTTGTTGGTCAAATTGGGACCCATATAAGTAAATAATTGATCTTTAAATTTTTTAGGGGTCTAATATTTTGTCATAGGGTATGTTATAGTCTATTTGATGAAATTTAATGCCTTGTTAGCCTTAGTCATGGTCTGATTAATTTATGTCATATTGAATCACTTAGTATCCATTTAGGGGTCATAAATGTAAGTGGAATGGTTTTAAATGTGTCCAAGTGTCCTTTAAAATGTCCAATAATTCATATTAACTATTAATAATATCATTCCCATCTAAAACTTGTAGGTTATCTAATTGAAATCAAGAAATCAACTAAAAAAGGAGGAGTTTGGCACTAATACGGCTCATAAGAGAGTGTGACACATGGGAGAAGGTTTTGAGATGACTCTTCATCTTCTTAAGACTTATCTTAGTGCTTTAAATTCTTTGGAAGTGATAAAAGAGGTCCAAAACTATTTTTATCCTTCTTCACCTTTCTAGACACATAGAACCAGTCAATAGGTTTGTGCTTAGTATGGATAGCTGGAGAGGTTCTAAGTAAAATTACTTTGGGAGGAAGTATTATATTCATATACATTCATTTAAATAAAATAATATTTAAATATTTGTCAACTATACTTTATGAATCATCTCTAATAAGTTGACTATGTTTTTTTGCTCACTATTTCTTTTACCCATAGGTTTTGTTCTAATTTGGAAAAGTACATATAATATAGCTAGTTATTTTTATTTCATATGATTTTTTATCTCTCTTAAAATTATCTCTAAGCTTGTTTTCATGTTTCATGGTTTTTTGATAGGCAATTCATCTCATGTTGCAGGAAGGTGTCACCATGTGAAGTCTCAGTCAAGGTTTCCTTGTTTACAAAATGTTTGGTTATCTACAAAGGCCTCATGTGAATGGAATATGATTTTTACAATTTATAAATTATATAATTATTTCCCCCTTCCATTTTTTGTTTCATCACATTAGGATTTGATTAAAATTACATTTTTATTATGCTCACAGTCAATTCTTTAACTAATTTCAATGGTAGTCACGTATGTGAAGCTTTCCTATCTTGTTTATGAAGTTGTAATGAAAGTATATCATCTTGTTTAGGTCATTAGGATCTGAATATATTCCATTTTAACATTCTAATATGATTCAATATTGGTTGTAAGTTCATGTACCACACAAACTCACCACTAGTTACCACTACTTGCTCTGTAACAAGTGTTTGTAAGAGGATATCACATTGGAATAGAGGTTTTTAAATTTTTATAAAGATCACCATATTGAAAAAAATTAATTTTAAAACTTTTTGAGGGCCTTGAATTTATAATAATCACATATATCTCACATTCTATCCAAATCTGTACCCACTATCTATATGTGAAAATGTCCATATACAGGTGGCACCACAGAGTCATGAAGGTATTTGTATAGGGAATATGGAGCATGGTAAAACCTTATTTTGAGTCCTATTATGTATTAATAATCATGGAATACCTATTTTAAGTGTCAAATTGACAAATATAAGGGTAAACCACCTTTAAAGATGTGATGATTGAGTTCAAGGACATTTTCCCTAAAAGGTATAAATAGAGGTCTGAGCCATTTTATGGATATATTATAATAAGGTTACAAATAATGTAGGTGAATATAAGTGAATATGTATTGTATCATCCACATAGGATTCCAACTTGAAAAAATAAGGAAGTGATTTGGTCATCTGGTTTTTTTGCTAGAGAAGCCCAAATTTACACTTTTATGCACTAAACCTAGTCAGTATCATTTACAGTTTTGAACCCAAAGAGACCTCTTCACCCAAAGTTAAAAAACTAGACCATGAAACTATTTTCACTTGTATTTTCACCCTTTAAGGAGATTAAAAATCTCTCCTCATCCAAGTGGCACAATAGAAACACCTCTAGGCTTGTGGGTAGCCTAAGGATGAGGTGAATCTCTAGATAGGGCTAGCTCCCTTGATGTACCATTTTGGATTGAAACTACTACTAAACATTGGGAATAGAAAGGGAGAGATATAACTAAAATAAAACTAATATAATGGAGTTGATACACCAAATATAATGATAACATCCAAACATATGCATGTTACACTTGAAATCAAAGGATAAACTCAACATACACTTCTCCAATCTTCATCTTCTCACATCAATGTTACATTATGAGGTTATGGATAAATGTGAAAATATAGGAGGAATAGACAATAGGCATATGAATCAAATAATGAATATAATAACTCACTAAATCCTTGAAATTTCCAAGAACACTTCACATGATCTTTAATAAGAAGTTTCCAACTATAAATAAATGATAGAATGAAATAACATGTTAATAAATCCATAGTATTCACTTGTACAAAATCAAATATTCAAAATTAACATGATAATAATATTCATGAAGGAGGTAAAACTCATTATTATTATTATTATTATTTATAAAAAGGTATACAAATGAGTATGGCTTCACCATACTCAGGTGGAGTATATAATACAATGGCCAAAATGGTCAATTCTTATAGAACTTGAGAGAGAGAGAAGAAGAGAGAAGTATAAGGGTCACAAGGAAACTTTTCAATCTGATATAATGAGTTAATTTTGAATGATGATAGGGTATGGGATGAACCATGAAATGCCAAGAATTATAAATGTCAATCCATGTCATAAACCCCATGAAAAGTGGTATTAAAACTCCTTAACTGGTTCATAAAAACTACCTTCATGATTGAATCTTATTTAACACATCACAAGTAATTAGTACTAGGTCTAATGATTGGGATGAAGTTTAAGGATATCATAAATTCCTCTATATGCATTGGTTGTAGGCTTAGTCACCTAGAATCATTTGGAAATGAGCCATCACCATTTACAGTCAAGAAAACTCTTCCTTCATACACCATGTACACTTGGCTTCCAAATTAGCATCAGTTTCTCATTAAAATCCATAGGAGGTAGTGTATGACACCTTCTAATACCATACATGTATCTATAAACATTAGGGAAATCTTAAAATGAGTTCACTTGAAGTTTTCCACCCTTCTCACTAGTTTGTCCAATACGGTAATTTTGATTGGTTGGAATGAAAGCTATTTTTTGAACCCTTAAGATTTGTTTTTAATAATTAAATGAATATGGTGAGTGACTAAAAGTTTATATCTTCATCCCAAAGTTGGTTTCTTCTTTAAACTCCTCCTATAGCTTTCAAAACATGAAAAATGGTAAAAAATATCTCGTTTCTCACCCTATCCATACAAGTCCATATAATTAATTTTCATGTGATGGATATTTAGTAAGTCCTCCACAATTTCCAATATTTTTCATGGAAAAAATATTCACTTAGAATGCATCTCTAGCTTCATTTTCTCCAGTCAGGTCACTAGGAAGGGTTTTGGGCCTATTTGATCTCTTAAGGTTTGTTCATAAAACACTAACATCTAACTTTCAAAAAAATTCCACAAAAATAGACTTAAATACCCCTTCCAAAATCCCTAAACTTATTTTTCTTCCATGCAAAGCCTCCAAAATGATGTGAGCATTTAAACCTAGCCTATCAAGTTTGTTTTCTTCCATTCCTACATGTCTGAATTGGTTTGAGGTTCAAAAATGGATTCCTTTGGTTTTAATTACACTCTAAAATCTTTATAAACTCTATATTTACTCCAAGATCATGTTTCAATATGTTATAACTCATATCTAGTTGTAGAATTATGACTTACTCCTCATTTGGATTTATGCTTAAACCTTGCCTAATAGGCCTGAGTTGGATTTTAGCTCCA
This sequence comes from Torreya grandis, assembly GCA_037957365.1. Lineage (NCBI taxonomy): Eukaryota > Viridiplantae > Streptophyta > Pinopsida > Cupressales > Taxaceae > Torreya > Torreya grandis. The sequence continues at coordinate 492,969 of JARHVA010003898.1, forward strand.
AACATGAATTTTGATGTTTTACCTACATAAAAATGGTTTATACACTTATAATTTCATCCCAAAAACATTATACAACAATTAATAATTCCCAACCAAGGATAGAGGTGAATATGTCTTCTCATTTGGTCTTTAAGCCTCACCATGCACAACAAACCTATTTACAACTTTGTAGGTTTAGATATATCTATTATAAATATCCTTTCCTTAATTGGTATATTATGTTTTCATGTGTCATATAAATTTATAAACCCATTTTCAATGTTCAAACAACTCCTTACCTATCTATTTACCACCCTTCTTCAAGACTGCCAATTTTTGTACTTAGGGAGGTGCCCTCTATCTGAGACAAAATAGAGGGAACTTCCCCTATCTATTTAAAATATATAGGTATTGGAAAGGATACTTAAATTTGAAAGGATTATATACAAAAAAAATTATCCCTTTATCATTTGATTAGACTCTTTATAAGTTTTAAAAACTGATAGGAGAGAGGCTATGTATAGGGTTTGAAGGAATGAACTAAGTATGTAGCTTGTTTAGACATTTATCCATGCATGTTTACAATTTTATGATGGTAATATGATAAAATTATATTCATTAAAAGTTTCCTTTATCTTTCTCACCATTCTAAAACTTCATGTTCCCCTCCATGCATTTTGTTTAGTGAGGACAAAATTTCTATTTGACTATGACTAATACACTTGTTTACCCTTGTCTATAGGTTATATTATAGTCTATGGACCTTTTAAATATTCCTAGTACTCCCTTAAAGTATTAAAAAACTCTTGGATATGGTTTATACCCATTTGATTCATATTTATGTCCTATTTACACTAATAACACCTCCTCCTGCTTAGTGCTTGTTAACTGAAACAACACAATCAACTATGTTTTGGAGAAAAAGGGGGGTTTATAGTACACATATTCTAAAAAAAAGTGATAAATTTTCCTTTATAAACCTTTGAGTGTCAAAAAGTTCATGTTTATTCCATTCAATATCATGGAAACTACCTTCATGTTCCAAACCACAATAATTAGTCGATTGTGTTTTTACCCTCGAAACCCTACCTGCATGTTTTCTTGATTAAATTAAACTTGTTAATTATGATTATAAGCCTTTCCTTGAATCCCTTGAGGTTACCAAATGTATTATTAAACTATTATATTTATTTGGAAACCTTAAAACATCACCTTGGCATTAAATTTGAGGTCATTGGTCAAACTAAGACCATTATGCCTATAGGACTTATTGTCTCCAAATCTTGTACCATAGAAGAGGGTTTTCAATCCTCTTTCATATTTGGATAATTTTGGAACATTTATAGGCATGTGTGTATACCTATAAATTAAATTAACCTCTATATTTAAAGGGGTAGCTCCTTGAATGTATCTATGCAAAATAACCTCTGTTTAAACCAGTTTGATTGAAAGAAAAGAGTTAGAAATTGCATAAAGAAAACGTGTTCTAAGGATGATGATGCACAAATATTATCTTCCACATGAGTATCATACCCTATTTCATGATACAATAATATACATAGACTATTTCTAAGCTCTAAATATTTTAACATGAGTATTTTAGTATAGAGGCAAGATGTATGAAATGACAGAAGGTAAATGAACTAAAAGACAACCTGTACATTCCAAGAATAATTATACACATGAAAAAATTTAAAACACTTTGACACACTCTATATGACCTATTAGACTTTAGAACCCTTGCTCAGGCATGATGGAAAAATGATAGAAGAATGAAAACCATCATTTGTTGTCACTATGCATCACTTACACACTCAGGCAATTACTCAGAACTTAAAAGAAAAAGAATTATACTAATGCTTAAAGGAAGGATATCATTCTCATAGGGATTCACCATACTCTCTATGGTATTTTTTTTACACTAGCCTAAGGGTTGTATTAATAGTAGAGAGGAGGCCTTTGGCACCAAGAGAAGGAATCAATCTGTTAGAAGTCTTCATCTTTAGCTACAACTATTTTTGTAAATGATCCTCATTCAAGCCATTTGATTGATCCATGTCACCTCTAAGTGGTTACACAGCTAAATTTCTCTCTTAAATATGCTTTCCCAATGGTTGCACTAGTAGAAACATATATTTTTGAGCTGTGTAATGGCATCAATCGGTTATGCAAATGAGAGTCCACTTGTTGTGGATTTGTCCTAATGCCTAACAACTTCCCACTAACATGGAGAAGAGTTTATTTCATTATGTTTGTCCTTGGAGAGGCATCACCTAAAGTTTACATGTATGCCTCCATGGCATTTGTCAAAATCCTTTGAAACTCATTCTATCTCGACCAAGTCTTTTGCTCCTTTTGATTGGCCATCACAAATGATGTGGATTATGGTCTAATCAATGGTGAGATTAGCCCTCTAATGGTATTTTATGGATGAATAATGTGAGCCCTTGGAGTTTTTTGAGTGATTATGTAAGGACCATCAATCTACTTGGGACCCATTATTTTGAATGCTAATGACTATTTATTGAGGCTGAAGTTGACGTTCATGCAAATATCAACTTAATTGGGACCAATTTATTTGGGAACTTTCCCTATGGACCCTTTTCTTTCTTTGAAACCATCATCTTTCTATGGAATCTTTTTTTTATACCTATCTTTCTATGGAATTTCTAAAAGTGTCCCTTTGGACTGCTCAAACATGCCCTTTCTATGGTCTCTGTAGATGTCCCTTCAAATTTCCCAACATACCCTTCAACAATCTCTATAGGTGTCTAAACAAGTGTCCATACCCTTAATTTTTTTAAAAAATGACACTTTGGTATGGAAACACCCTTTGGGACCTTGGGTTTAGGGAACTTTGTCTGAAAGGTGACCCTTCAAAGATTTTGAAAAGGCCCTTCAAACTTTTTCTGAGTATCCTTCAAATTTTTTGAAAGTGTCCCTTCGGACTTTTTCTGAATGACACTTTTAAAACAAAAAGACCCTTAAAAATTTGGAAGTGACCAATTTCCAAGAAAATACCCTTCAAAAATGTTGCAAGCTTCCCTTCAGATTTTTTTTCTAAAGGACACTTTGAAGAAAAAACCCTTTGGAAATTTGTAATGTACCCTTCGAAAAGATTGTTTTAGACAAAAGTTTGAAACAATTCCTTCAGAAAAGTTGTAAGAGACATTTACTTTAGAAAAGTTGTAAAGATTAATTCTTTTGGACTTTTTATCTGAAATAAAAAGTCTGAAGAATTCCTTCAAAAATTTTTCAAAGGAGAATTCTTTCATACTTTTTGTCTAAAAAAAAGTTCAAAACAATTCCTTTAAACTTTTTGTTTCAGACAAAAAGTTTGAAAGAATTCCTTTGAGACTTGGAAAAAAAACCCAAAGAAAATTTCACTGAAAGAAATAAACAAATGCAAAAAGAGACCAAAATAATGCTTGTGAAAAAAATGAACCAAAGGCTTTGAAGGGAAAAAACATTTGATGCTTTTTTGCTATGGGGATAAAAAAATAGAATGCTGCACTTAGCCAAAACAAAAGATGTAAAACTTGGGAGTGAAAAATGGCTAACATTCTTGGCAATTCCAAGGAGAGGCATGCCTATTATGCCTAAGAATAATTGCCTAAATCCTTCCATTAGGCATGGATTCATGCATATATGCACCTAAAAAATGACTTGAATAGACCTTTGGCTCAAAAAACACAAGCTGGATTGATTCACATGCACAAAGTAGAGACACACACCAAATAAAAGGAGACACACATCTAATAGTAGAACTTTAGATGTATCCCATTCACAGGGATAGGTAATTCTTCTCCATTCATCTTAATTAGTTGGAAAGAATTACTTTGACTGCACTTGCTAATGATGTAAGGGCTACTCCACAAAGTGTTAAACTTTGTATGTCTACCCATTTTTGCTCTATCCTCATCCCATTTTAGGACCAAGTCACCTTCCTTGAACACTCTTGTACTTGCTCTTTTGTCAAATGACTTCTTCATGAGTATTTGGTAGTGTTACATGGTCTTGTGTGTATTGTCCCTTGCTTCTTATAGCTACATTAGTTCTATCAATCTGACTTCCATTAGAGTATTCTCAAGTAGTTATAGCTATTGTGCAAGTTGTAGAGTAGGGATTTATTGAGATATGGACAACCTATCCTCTCTCCCATAAACAAGCACAAAGGGAGAATTACCAATTGATCTCTTAAGAGTAATCCTGTCAGCCCATAAGGCTATCTTCAAATTATTGTGCCATGCTCTTTGATTGTTCTATAATGTCCTCTTGATGATCTTGATGAGATTCTTGTTAGTAAACTCACCCAATCCATTACCTTGAGGGTAATAATTGGATGAGGTACTCAAGTAAACTCCATTCCTATTTTCCCAATAAAAAGTTTTAGCACTTATGAAAGCAAGTGCATTATCAGAAATGATAACATGGGGAACCCCAAATCTTGTTATAATGCTCTCATAGAACTCCAAGATTACATTTTCACCTACCTCCTTCAAAGAAACAACCTCTACCCACCTTGTGAAGTAGTCCATAGTAGTCAATATCCATTTGTGTCCAACACTTGATGGAGGGTTGATCACACCAATGAAATCAAGACCCCATTGTATGAAAGGTTGGTCTACTTAGATAGGATTCAATGGAAGGGATGCAAGTTTATATTTTCCTACAAAGAGGGCACATTGAGGACACATCTTAACCCAATGGTAATAGTCCTTAAAAAGACTAGGCCAATAGTAACCAACCCTCATTATCTTTGCAGTAGTCATCCTATGAGAGAAATGACCTCCATCTACACCATTATGGAACTTTTCTAGAAGCATATTAAACTGATCACTGTTAACACACCTTAATATCACATCATTCATGTCTTTTCTAAAGAGAACACCATCTAAAAGATAGTATGGAATGATATACAATCTAAAATATCTCCTTTGAGACTTATTCAAGCCATTGGGACACCCATCATTTTGAAGTAAACTAATGATGTCTTGTGTCCAACTTTGAACCTACTCATGATCAGTTGGCTAGGGTTGAACTTGGTTAATCAAGATTTCCTCCTTTGGCTCTTGGAAATATGAAGCTAAATGCTCACATAACCCTTTTCCTCTTACCAAGTTTCTAACCTTAATATCCACATTATACTCCATCACCTTTGTAATCCACCTAGCTCTCTTTTCATTAAGGTCTTTGATTAGGAGAAACTCCTTGGTGCTAGGATCAGAAACCATGACATGTATCTAATTGTTTGAAACCATGTGTCTAATTTTTTTCAATCCTCTTATCACTATTAGATCTTACGTCTCAACAAATGTATACCTGACCTCATAATCTTCCAATCTTTGGCTGAAGAATGCAAGTAGTTGTTCTACCTCTTCATCATTCTTTAACATAAGCATAGTTGATATTGCATCAATGTTAGCAAATGTATAGAGTATGGAGTTTTTGGTAAATTTTGGGTTCAATAGAGTAGGATATTTTGCAATTGCTTGCTTGATTACCTTAAAACTACTCTTACCTTCCTTTGTCCAAATAAAATCTTAGTTCTTTTTTAGCATGGTTGTGATATGCTTTACCAAAGTTGCAAAGCCTAGAATAAACCTTTTTACAAAGTTTATTTTCCCCAAGAAGCTTTGCAGTCCTTTCTTATGTTGAGGCAAAGATAATCCTAGAATATCCTCAATCCTCTCAAGGTCAATAGATAAGCCTTATTTTGAGACAATATGCCCCAATAGTTTACCTTCATGGAAAACAAAGATGCACTTTTTTGGAATAAGGGATATTGCATACTCCTTACACTTCTCAAACACCTACCTTAGATGTTTCATATGATCAGTATCATCCTTGAAAAATAGGTTATATCATCAAGATACACAAGCAAAAACTTATTGATCAAACCTTTATAATCCATGTTCATTACCCTTTAAAATGTAGCTCCAGCATTAGATAAACCAAATGACATTTTATTATAGGCAAATTCCCCCCATTTTTTAGTGAAGGCTATCTTAAACTGATCCTCTTCATTCACTAGTATTTGATTGTAACCTAAATAACCATCAAGAAGTGAGAAACATTGAGAACCTACAACAACTTGTAGAATTTATTCCATGGAAGGTATTGGATAATGATCCTTGAGAGACACTGTATTAAGATCTAGAAAATCCACATAAAGTATGATCTCTCCATTCTTATTTTAGACATGTACAAGATTAGCCATCTAAGTTGAGTGTTTGATAGGAAAGATAATCCTAGACTTAATCAACTAGGTTATCTCTTTCTTCATAAGTTCCTCTATCTTGGGATTGATAGGCCTTTGATTTTTACTAAATGGTTTAGCTCTAGGTTCTAACTCAATGGTGTGATGAGCTAGACTTGGATCAAACCCTTTCAAATCTTTATATTCCCAAGTAAAGATGTCATAGAACTCTTTGCATAATTTAATAAAGGCCTGCCTCTTAGACAAAGAACATACCTTACCAATTTTTAGGAACTTTTCCTTGTAAATCATGACTCTCTCATAGTCTCTTCTTTTGTTGACATGATCACTCTTTCTTTCTTATTTTAATCATCTTCATTGAAAACACTCTCCAAAGTAATCATCCCCTTAGGTATCTTGTTTGTCTTTAGCTAAATAAATTGTTTTTCATATTGATCATGCAGTCTCTTTTGGTTCTTTGAGGAGAAAATTTCCTCACAATGACCTTGATATGAGACTAATATTTCTCCTTTTCTACATTAGCAACTACATCAAACTATGCTCCTATGGAAGCTAATCTATCAGCATATTTATTTGAATCCCTTGGTATGGGTTGTATGTTGAAGGTATCAAAGTCTTCAAGTAGGTCCCATATCCTATGCTAATAGAATTTAAGCAAGGGATTATTAGTTTTAGATTGATTTCTCACTTGATGGATGACCAATTCACTATCTCCATAAACTTTCAAATTCTTAATCCCTCTCTTCTTTTCCCATTGGAGACCATTAACTAGGCCTTCATATTCTACCACATTATAGGTGCAGCTAAAGTTGAATCTATATGAAGAGTAGTATTGATTATTTGGTGGAAAAACTAACATATTACTAGATCTTGCACCTACTTTTCTTTGTAAACAATCAAAAAACATTTCCCATATCCCATCAAGTTTATGGTCTTCATTAGTGAGTGAAGGGATTGAAACATCTTTTTCATGTATCAATAAACTCCCAAATCAGTTTCTTCTATGAAAGTATATGGATCAAGTCCATGAATTTCAATGATGTACTTATCAAGGAAAATATTAGAAATACCTTCAAGGGGGGAGGATGATTCATCATCCATGACATCTTCTTCTTCTTTACTAATTAGACAATTCTGATTTGAGTTTGTCTCCATGTATGGCTCAATATAAAACCTTGCTAAGGTTTGAGTCCTTATAGTCACCTTGGTTTCATATCTTTTCTTAAAAGATATAAAATATCAATTAGTAGAAAGGTATCATCTTATCTTATCCGTGAAGTCCCTTGACAAGCAGATAGAAAAATGGGTTAGAAGGTCTACCATCACAATGTCTTGTAAAATGGGGAAACTTGGGCAATCATGTAGGAAAAATTTCAAACCTCTAACCAATCCCACTATCTTGGTTGGAGTCCCATAAATATGCAACACACCTTTAATATGTAGTTCATACTTCAATCCTAGTTTATCAACAACCACCTTAGCCATGATAGTGGTACTAGCTCCACTATCTACAACACAATTGTGAACCAATTTGTCTCCCATAATGAGTGTGAGGTAGAAGGGTGGAGGATTTTCAGATTTGGTAGATGGATTTAAGACATGACTTTGAGAATTGGTAAGGGCCACACTATTGTGTTTTGATGTTTAAGGGGCTACATGAATGTTTGCCAACTATTCTTGTAAGAGCTCTTTTTGACTAGACATATGCAATACTTCCCAAAAAGATATGCTTGTCGTGGTATTCTTCAAAGAATTAAAAATGTTTAGAGGGGAAGTATTCACCTTTTATTGAATTCTTGAAGGTAGCGAGGGAGTCTAAACCTACTATATTTTAGGCTTGACAACCCTACTTACATTCTAACTTTGTTGAGGGGCATGATTAGTAGTAGGTATTGCATTAAGATCACATTTTGTGGCCTTGGAGAGGTATCACTTGGAGTCACATGTACTCCCAAAACATCTCTTAGAGATCTCTTCTTGGATCTTATGTTGGCTGTGATTGATGTGCTTTATACACATAATCATCCTTCACTTAAAATTTCATCATACCTACACTCTAGCTACTACCTTCTCCACAAATATCCCTTTGGCTAGGATTTGCTTCTTTTGGTGTCATGTAAGGAGTAGTTTCTTCTTGAGCCACTAAAGCTTGGTTGTCTTCTCCACCATCATGTATAAACTAACCTTGAGGTTTTCCCTATTAGTCCAAATGATCCTCTCCTTGGACCAAGTTAGCATGTACTAGAACAATAACCTTCGTGAAAGGAGTGGGATTAGGATTATAGGCATTACACTTCATATTTAAACCTTATTGACCCTATCCTCTTCCTTGATGGTTATATGGTGGTGGGGCTCTATAGCCTTGTTGAGGATAGTATTGATGGTTAGGTGGAGTACTTATCTAGAATTTGAGCTTACTTGAGTTGAGCTCATAATGACCAAATCTCTTCATCTTTATCCATAACATTATCCATCTTCTTGGGAAAGGTTATTGGCTTGACATTGGCATTAAGAACTAGTGTTATGGTTGGAGATTCAACTGAACTATGAGAAAACAAAGGCATGGAAACTCTTGGAGGTAGCTTTCTAGCCTATATTAAGCTATTCTCAAATTCAATAGCTATTTCATATGCATCTGGTAGAGTAAATCCTCCCATTGACTATAACATCACCACCACATTAGTACTAATACCCTTGAGATAAGTGGGGAACACAAAGCTAGGAGGGGGTCTCATGACAGGTGGTAACCTATGCCAGGTCCTTTCAAATCTTTCATTAAAATCTCTCATGGATTTATTAGGACCTCTCTTTATCACATTTAACTGATGGATCAACGAGGTATGGTCACTCTTATTTTCAAATCTAGTTACCAAAAATTCCCCAAAGCCATCCCAACTTGTAATGCAACCACCTTCCAAAGTCCTATACTAGTCAAGTGCCTTGTCTTTTAGAGACATAATGAGCAATATAATGGTTATGTTGGATCGAGTGACATTATAGAAGTTACAAAAAATTGAAATGTTTCTAATATGATCAGATCAAGTAATAAGACCCTCTCCATTGAAACTAGGAAGACTCTTGATAGCATTAGGAGGAACAGGGTCGTATGCAGAAAGGTCAATTAGATTTTGGGTGTTGAAGGCTAGGAAAGGTTGTTTCCTCTCCATTTATCTTCTTTCCTCTTGATCTCCTATCTCTCCAACTTTCTCAACTTCTTCTTCTCCAAAACCTCCTTTCCAAAGATCTCTAAGCATTAGGAAAGGTCCATGGCATTTTTCTTCAAGAAGAGCTTCAACTAGAGGGTCTTGATCAGAAGTCATAGATGACCTAGTGAGGACCATGAAGTATAATTTGGGGAACTTGATCTAAAAATAGATATTATAACCTTTTAGATTTTCCAAATGTTGGATTAAGGATATTTCTACAACCCTAGGCTTGCTAATACAAGCATTCACCTTAACATGTAAATAACTAGTCCCACCAGGCATACCAAAACTATTGTCTCCAAATATTTCACCTTAGAAGAGAGTGTTTAATCCTCTTCTAAATTTGTACAATGTTGGAATATTTTTATGAATGTGGGTATACCTATAGAGGAAATGAACCTCTAGATTTAAAGGGCTAGCTCCATGAATGTATCTATGCAAAACAACCTTTGTCTAAACCAATTTGATTGAAGGGAAAAGAGTTAGAAATTACATAAATAAAACTTGTTCTATGGATGGTGATGTAACAATATTATATTCCAAATTAATATCATACCCTATTGCATGATAAAACAAGATACAAAGACTATTTCCAAGCTTTAAATATTTTAACACTAGTATTTTAGTATATAGGTGAGATGTATGAAATGACACAAGTTAAATGAACTAAAAGACAACTTGTACATTCCAAGAAAAATTATACACATGCATAAATTTAACACACTTGGATGCACTCTATATGACTTGTTAGACCCATAACCCTTGCTCAGGCATGAAGGACAAAGGACATAAGGATGTAAAGTAATCACTTTTTGTCACTATACGTCACTTACACACTCCAAAAATTTCTTAAAACTTCAAAGAAAAAGACTTGTATTAATGCTTAAAGGCAGGATATCATTCTAATAGGGATTCACCATACTCTCTATGGTCTTTTTTTTACACTAGCCTAAGGGTTATATTTATAGTAGAGAGGAAGAGAGAGGAGGAGCCCTTTGTCACCAAGAGAAAGAATCAATCTGTTAGAAGTTTTCATCTTTAGCTACAACCATCTTTGAAAATGATACTCATTTAGGCCATTTAATTGATCCATGTCACCTCCAGTGGTTACGTAGCTAGTTTGCTCTCTCAAAGATGCTTTCCCAATGGTTTCACTAGTATAAACATATATTTTTGAGCTGGGTAATGGCATCAATCAATTATGTGAATGAAATTCCACTTGTTGAAAATTTGTCATGATGCCTAATAGCTTCCCACTAGCTCATTGAGGTGTGCAATGGCATAGAGAAGAGTCACTTTCATTCTATTTGGCCTTGGAGAGACATCACTTGAAGTCTACGTATATGCCTCTATGGCATTTTTTAGAATCTTTTGAAACTCCTTCTAGCTTGACCAAGTTGTTTACTCCTTTTGATTAGTCACCACAAATGATGTGGATCATAGTCTAACCAATGGTGAGATGAACCCTCTGATGGGCTTTGGTGGATGAATAATGTCAGCCCTTGGATCTAGTTGAGTGATTAAGGAACATCAATTTACCTAGGATCCATTATTTTAAATGCTAATGGTTATTTGCTGAGGCAAAAGTTGATGTCTGTGCCACTATCAACTTAAATGAGACCAATTCCTTTAAGCACTTTCCCTATGAACCTTTTTATTTATTTGAAACCATCATCTTTCTATGGACTCTCTTTTTTTTGGATCCATCTTTCTATAGACTCTGTAGGTGTCCCTTTAGATTGCTCAACACACCCTTCGACAATCCCTGGAAGTGTCTGCACAAGTGTCTATACCATTCAAACTTTTTTTCAAGGACACTTTGGCATGAAAATAACATTTGGGACCTTGGGTTTAGGGTAATTTGTATAAAATGTGACCTTCAAAGCTTTTGAAAAGGCCCTTTCAACTTTTCTCAAGTGCCCCTTCAGAATTTTTGAAAATGTCCCTTCAAATTTTTTCTGAAGGACACTTTTACAACAAAAATATCCTTCAAACTTTTGGAAGTGACCAATGTTTGAGAAAATACCCTTCAAAAATGTTTCAAGCATCCCTTCAAAATTTTTTTTGAAGGACACTTTGAATAAAAAATACCCTTTGGAAATTTATAATGTGCCCTTTGGAAAGATTGTTTTGGACAAAAGTCCAAAATAATTCCTTAGAAAAAGTTGTAAGGGACATTTCCTTCAAATTTTTTGCAAAGATACATTCTTTCAAACTTTTTATCTAAAACAAAAATTTTGAAAGAATTACTTCAAAAAAGTTACAAAGGAGATTTTTTTCAGACTTTTTGTTTGAAACAAAAATTCCAAAACAATTTCTTCAGACAAAAAGTCTGAAAGAATTCCTTTGAGACTTGGACAAAAAACCCAAAGAAAACTTCACCAAAAAAAATAAACAAATGTGAAAAGAGACCAAAATAACACTTGTGAAAATACTAAACCAAAGGTTTTGAAGGGAAAAAAACATTTGATGTTTTTTTGCTATGAGATAAACAAATAGAATGTTGCACTTAGCCAAAATAAAAGATGTAAAACCTGGGAGTGAAAAATGGATAATAGGACCTACTATAGGTACATTTATCTCATTTGGACCTTGGTCATGGTGTCTTAAGATCTTCATTGAAGATTTGACCTTACCTAGCCTTTGATTATACTTGCATTCATCATGAATAGGCTTAAGACATCACATAGCTACCATGTTAAGCCACTGTTTGAATACTCTCTTGTCTGACCCTTGTAGGTGGATGTGTAGGAGCCTGTGTATGGACTGATGATAGTCTAGGGATCAATACATGATGTATATCCTCCTTTAAATGGTTTCTTAGATCATTATTTATTAATTAAACCATTGAAAACCTTCAAAACATGGTTGGTGCATAGGCCAATCTACAACTTTTGGATGAAAAATTCCTCTTTGAGAGTCACAGTCCCATAAACACCATTAAAGGAATTTAGTCATATTTTGGCATCTTTGGGTCTCTAAGTGACCAAATTCCATATGTTTTCTGACCTTCAAATTTGGGATGGATCCTTTATATGATAAATGATATAAGGTTTAACAATTTATGTGTTTCAAGAGTCATTTCAACAATGCTAAAATATATACATAAAAAATTGAGGACCTTTATTTTTAGTTTTTTAGGGGTTGTGGGCCTGAAATAGTCATCTTGTTTTAGAACTAACAATTCCCTCTTGTCATCCATCTATCACTTCACATATGTGTACCATGATCTCCTCAATGTTTTAGAACCATAAATAAGGGTTTCATCACCTGATTTGACACCTTTAAAAGGTATTCTCATGCTCTGTGGTACCACTTGTAGGTGATCATTCTATAGTATAGGCAAATTTAGCTTAGACAGTGGTCATGAAATGAACCATATACATTTTCATAAGCCTCTATAGGTCCAAGGTCTCTCTCAATACCATAAAATTATCCTTTCACCTCTCAATAAGTTTGAAACCCACACTAAGCTCTGATGACATCATCATAATTCTTGTATGTGTGTATTGGTTGTATTATGTGCACTGATTGTCTAGAATGGAGCAACAAAGATGGGAAAAGGGCATAAATGGTATATAAACTCAAAATCAACCTTAAAATTCATGATTAACATAAAAAAATCTTGAAATAAGATACAATACATCTTTTCTAACGTAAAAATCACTTACAACCAAGAACTACATGGTAAGCCATGATCTAATGACTGTTTGTGTGACATGTGAGCTTGCAAACCATGAGAATTATCTTGGAGACTAAAGATGAAAGGTGAAAATGGGGTAAATAGGACCTTCAAAACATATAAAATACACTAAAACAACCTCCTAAATCCATGAATAAGTATGAAAATCTAAAACTGGTGAAAACTACCTACAATTCAGAAAGTTATATCCTCCTATAACTTTGAGATTTTTGACTCATTAAAATACCTTAGAACATGAAAAAAATAATTTGAGACATTATGGGACATATTAAAAATAATCTAAAACCAATATCAGCAAGTGGATTGTACAAAGCTTCTCAAACCAAGGTAAAACCTATAGGGTACACAGATTAGTAGGTATATTTGAAAGGTCAACTTCATGAGGATGGTTCATGAAGCACAAGAAACCATTTTTTAAAAAATAATTACATATAAATTAATTTTTATGAGTTTAAAACAATCTCCCACAATTATTTTCCCTGAAACTTCTTGAGATGTCCGTACCAAGTAAAAACCTATAAGTCACTTTTATTTGCCAAAAAGGGTAAAAATGGAGTAGAATGGTTTTGAGCAAGAAATGGCACTTTATGGTAAATAAAGATGTGTAAATAATATTTTAAAATATGAAGAGGTATTTATTGACCATTTATGATGTGTCACACTTCCTAAAGAGGTTGTACAAGTGCCAAACTCTTCTTTTTCTTTAAGAAAATTACCCTTTCTTCTGCATAGCCTAACATATTTATATTATGTTAGTTAATTAAGAACTATAAGGACACATGGGGCATGAAATAATATTTTTTAACTTTCACATTTCCCAAAAAAATTGTACAAATCAATAAATGCACCTTTTTTACCACTTAAATGACTGAAAAGGACATGTTGGCAAATGAAATTTATAACCAAGGATAATATATCATTGAATAACATTAAATGACCTATTAAACACCTCATGAAAAGATATAATTCCCCCAAAAACATCTAAAAAATGAATTTTTTACCCAGGGGTGCCCCAATTTGACCTAAAATTCAAATTTGGTCAATAAATTGGTGACTCATTGGGGTAGTATGCTTGCTATACTAGCTAGACCAGTAGCCTTATTAGTCCATTAGGCTTAGGAGTCATCTAAATTATGAGACAAATAAGGAAACATTTGGACATTTACCAAGACAAGATAACTAATGACTACATCAACCACACAAAGCAAAGGATACACATGTGCTCAAAGCACTTAGGGGAATCAAAAAACAACTACTATGTACAACTAGCAACTAAGCATACCTCCCTCTTAGATCAAATTAAAATATTGAGACTCTTATTTCTTCATGACATGAAGTATTGAATGAGGTATATATCCTTTTGTCCTTTAGCATTAATACCTCCAAATTTTTCACAATGTTTTCCAACCTCATTAAAATGATATTGAATGAGAACCAAACAGCTCCAAAAAAGTTGACCAAGGAAATTAACTCCTCTTGCATCCAAATAGCCTCAAATTTGTCATTTATATCCTCCATTATATCTTATAATGATTATTCAAGGCATACTTTCTTGACTTCGATAGTTCTCTTAATAAGATTAGGCTTCCTCTCAGCTACACATTCTTCTAGGTCATCAAGGAGTTTAGCATACTCTATCTAATATTGATCATTATCCTCCATGGAATATTATTTATTCACCTTGTCATACACTTGGCCCTCAACATGGTAAATATCTTCAAGTTATTGAAATAACTCCATTTGTAGATACCAATCATCCTTAATAATATACTCCACTTCATGCTTGAAATGGTCATCCATAACCTCATGATTAGACGTGGAGTCTTCTTCATGTAACTCCTTCTTCAAGTCTTGGCCACATTCCTCATGGATATAAATCCCCTCAAATATGGAGGCAAAATTTTGTGAATTGTCATTTTATTCACCAAGGGGAGTCCCTATGGTAATCTCTTCCTCATAACCACTCATGAGGTATTATTGATTAGCCATAAATTTAATTTTCTCTTCTTCACTTTCTTCTATCAAGATAGGCTCTTCTTCCAAGATTTCTTCTTTGCCACAAGGAAGGCATTTTTCATTATCAACCAAACAAGGAGATTCAACATAAGAACTCACATCTTTGTTAACACTTAGGACCTCTTGAGGGCTTTCAAATTATACTCTATCATAATCAAATCTTATTTGTTAAGGATTGTAAGGTCTTCCATCTAATTCATGGTGATGCCAAGACTAGGCATATTGAAATTTGGTTACCTATCCCAATAAGGCTAACAAGGACTTGAATTTTATTCAAGCAAGAGTTTTGAATTTTCCTCAACCAAATACTCTTATTTTGGTTCCCACACCATCGATCCATCAAGGCAAAGGGTGATGGGATGAGGACAAGAGGAAGTAGTTGGTGGAGGGAAAACATAGGGCTCAAAATCAGATTGTGAAATTTATTGAAGGAGGTTATATGGGGTGTGTTTAGGCATATAATCTTTCTTTGGGTCTAAACCTTCCATCACAACTTGACTTAGCAACTTCATCCTTGATTCCAACTCCTCAATTTGTTTGGCTAGGTTTTCTTGGTAAATTCTCTCTTGAAGCTCATAAGAATCATCAAGAGTATGGGAAATATATGAGATCTGACATGGAACACAAGAAGTTTCTTTAGGAATGGTGGGAGGGGATTTTAAAGGATCAACCTCATTCTCTACTTCACACTTCTTGATAATGCATCTATCTTCTTTATTTCCCCATGATTCCACTATCTTACTCTAGCTTAGGATGTTGGGATTAGGATTTTTATTTTGAGGAAGGTCAGGAGGAGTTTGTATTGGATCAAGAGTCTTCTTAACTTCAGACTCTTTGTCAAGACTCTTCTCCTCTTTCTTTCCCCATGACTCCACTATTTTACTCCAGATTAGTATGTTAGGATTAGAGGTCTCTTTTTGAGGTGGTGGGGATATAATATGATAGGGAAATGAGGGATTAAACTCCACTTCTTTGTCTGATAACATGGACTACTAAAAATTCATATTATCCAACTAAATTTCCCTATCAGGATCAACTTCAAACACAAGATTTCTCCTTTTGACTATCTTCTCCAACTGATTGGGAAAATAATGAATTTGATATCCTTTATTAGGCTCATGAGTATGGATCATATATGGCTGATAGAGAATTTGGGGAAGTGGATATGAAGGCTGATAGATTTGTTGAGGTTTCCTTTCATGAACCCCAAGCCTATCCTCTAAGGAAGAAACTAGGCCACTCACATCAAGCATCTCACTTGTGAGCCTTTGCCAATTGGCTCTCTCAATAGGTGCCCACTCTCGTTTGATCAAATCTAATGATTCTCTCACCTCATGAATGACATGATTAGGAACCTCTATAACACATCCTATTTTTTTTTGTCAATATCCAACATGTACTTCTCATATCCCAAAAGTGTCTTCTTGAAGGTGGAAATGGGTTGGCATGAGAAGTGACTATGTTGACTAGGAGGAACAAAACATTGAGGAGGCTAGTTATAGGACTGATATACTTCATTTATGGGATGAAAAGGATCATATTGGAGCTGATGAAATTCATATTAAGGCTGGTAAGGATACTAACAAGATTGAGCTAGGACTTGTTCATATTGATAGGGAATGGCATAAGCTCTCAATGTCTCACCCACTTGTAAAGAACAAAACTCAACACCAAATTTAGCCATGAAAATTCATTGAAAGAAATAACATAAAGAAATACATTTATAAAAATATTCAAAGTATAACCTAGGCTACTTAACTATCTGATGTATCTTTAAAGTCACCATTGATGCTTTAAGAGATGCCTCCAAAGGTTGATTATTAAGAGACAACACCAAAAACATCTCAACTTCTTGGACCAAGAGTCACACCGAGCATGCCAAAAACTATTTTCACTTGTATTTTAACCCTTTTAGGATATATAAAATCTCTTTTCATCCAAGTGGCATAATACAAACACCTGTAGGCTTATGGATAGACTAAGGATGAGGTGAATCTCTAGATAGGGCTAGCTCCCTTGATGTACCACTTTGGATTGTAACTACTACTAAGTCTAGGGGATGAAAAGGGAGACAAATAACTAAAATAAAACTAATATAAGGGATTTGATACACCAAATAACATGATGAAATCCAACCATATGCATGTTACACTTAAAATCAAAGGACAAATTGAACATACACTTCTCCAATTCATCTTCTCACAATAAGGTTACATTGTGAGGATATGGATGAATGTGAAAATTTAGGATGACTATACAAGAGGCCTATGAGGTCATTAATGAATATAATAAATCACTCAATCCTTGAAATTTCCTATAACACTTCACATGCTCTGTAAGAAGAAGTTTTCTAGCTATAAATAGATGATAGAATGAAATAACATGCTAAGGAATCCATAGTCTTCACTTGTGAAAAATAAAAAATTACAAATGAAAACACTAATAAAAATCATGGAGGAGGTAAACATAAGTATTATTATTGATTAAAATGTATACAAATGAGAAAGGATTTACCATACTCAAGTGGAGCATAAAATATAATGGTCAAAATGGTTAGTTCTATAGAACTTGAGAGAGAGAGAGAGAGAGAAGAAGAGAGAATTCAAAGGGTCATAAGGAAAATTTTCAAGCTGATCCAAGGAGTTAATTGTGCATTATAATAGGGTATGGGATAAACCATAAAATTCCAAGAAGTAAAAATGCCAATCTAAGTCACAAACCTCATGAAAAGTGGCATGAAAACTCCTTGACTGGCTCAAAAAAATTACCTTTATGATTGACCCTTATTAAATTAATCATAACTAATTAGGACCAGGTATGATGATTTTAATGATTTTTAATTACATTAGGCATGCCTATCCATGCATTGGTTGTAGGCTTGGTCACCTGGAATCACCTAGAAATGAGCCATCATCATCTACAGTCTAGAAAACACTTCTTTCATGCACCCTATACACTTGGCTTATAAATTGGCATAATTTTATCATTAAAATATGTGGTATGGAGTGCATGACACCTTAAAATACCCTAAATGTCTATAGAAGCATTAGGGACACCTTAAAATGAGTTCATTTGAAGTTTTACACCCTTCTCACTAGCTTATCCAATAGGCCAGTTTTGACTAGATGGAATGAGAGATATTATTTGAACCATTAAATTTTTTATAAAAAAATTATATGAATATGAGGATTTATAAAAATTATATATCTTCATCCCAAAGTTTTTTCCATCTTTAGACTGCTCATGTAGCCTACATAACATAAAAAATTATCAAAATAGCCTATTTCTCAACCAATTTGTACAAGTTCGTACAACTAATTTGCATGTGAGGTATATTTCATGTGTTATATAAAAGTTAAAATATATTTCATGATGAAAATATTCCATTATAATTCATATACAACTTCATTTCTCCAATTGGGTCACTAAGAAGGGTTTTGGAGGGTTTTAGCCCTGTTTGACCTCTTAAGGTTTGTTCATAAAATGATGACATAAAACTTGAAGAAAAATTCCAAAAACATGGCCTTAAATACTCATTATAACATCCTTAAACTTATCTATTTCCCATGTAGATCCTCCAAAAATATGTGAGCATCTAAACTGAGCCTATCGAGCTTATTTTCTTCCATTCCTGCATGTTTGAATTGGTTTTAGGTTCAAAAATGGATTACTTTGTTTTTAATTTCACTATAAAATCTTGATAAATATATATTAACCAAAATATCATGTTTTAGTATGTTATATCTCATATATATTTTTAGAAGTATGACTGACTCCTCATTTGGCTTTATGCTTAAACCCTGCCTAATAGGCCTGAGTTGGCTTTTAGCTCCAAACATGAATTTTGATGTTTTCAATACATACCAATGGTTTATAAACTTATAATTTCATCCCCAAAACATGATATAACAATTAATAATTCCCAAAAAAGGCTATAGGTGAATATGTCTTCTCATTTGGGCTTTAGGCCTCACCTTGCACAACAAACCTATTTATAATTTTATAGGTTTAAATCTCTCTATTAAAAATATACTTTCCTTAATTGGTATCTTATTTTTTAATAAGTATCATAAAAATTTATAAACCCATTTTAAATGTTCAAACAACTCTTTACCTATCTATTTACCACCTTTCTTTAAGATTGCCAATTTGTGTACTTAAGGAAGTGCCCTCTGTCTGAGACAAAATAAAGGGAACTTCTATTAATTTTATAGGATAGATAAGTATTTTATAGTCTAATTATATTTTTAAGGATGATATAAACAAAATTTATCCCTTGATCATGTGATTAGACTCTTTAGAGGTGTTAAAAATTGAGGTAGCCTGATAGGAGAGAGGCTGTGTACAGGGTTTGAAGGAATGAACTGAGTATGCAGCTTGTTTAGATATTTATCCATGAATGTTTCTAATTGTATTATGGTAATATGAGAACATTTTATTCATGAAAATTTGCCTTTATATTTCTCACCATTCCAAAACTTCATACTTCCCTCCATGCATTTTGTTTAGTTAGACTTGAGTTTCTAGTTGACTGTGACTGAGACACTTATTTAC
Source organism: Torreya grandis (assembly GCA_037957365.1). Taxonomy (NCBI): domain Eukaryota; kingdom Viridiplantae; phylum Streptophyta; class Pinopsida; order Cupressales; family Taxaceae; genus Torreya; species Torreya grandis. The sequence continues at coordinate 512,647 of JARHVA010003898.1, forward strand.
CCCTACCTGTAGGTTATATTGTAGTCTCTAGAACTTGTAAATATTCCTATGACTCCATTTAAGTTTAAAAACATATTGGATATGGTTTATACCCATTTTATTCATATTTATGTCTTATTTACACTAATAACACCTCTTTACTTACTACATGTTGACTGCGACAACACAACCAACTATGTTTTAGAAAAAAGGGGGGGTTGATAATACACATGTTCTCCAAAAAAGTGATAAATTTTAATTTATAAACATATGAGAGTCATAAATATCATGTTTATTCCATTACATATCATGTAATCTACCTTCATGTTCCAAACCACAACAGCCAGTTGATTGTGTTTTTTGTCCTACCCTACTTGTAGGTTTCTTTGCTTCAATTACACTTATTCATGATGCTTAGAAGTATTTACTTGAATCCATTGAGGTGAAAAAATGTATGATTTAACTATTATATTTATTTATAAACCTTAAAACATCACCTTGGCATCAAAATTGAGGTCACTAGTCAGACTAAGACCATTCTACCTAAAGGACCTACTGTATGTGCATTTATCTCATTTGGACCTTGGTCATGGTGTCTTAAGATATTCCTTAAAGCTTGGACTTACCTATATTTTTATTATACTTGAATTTGTTGGGTGAATATTTTTTCACCAGCTTATTGATGGCAAAATAGGTGCATCAACCACATCATAAAGAGATTTGTACAGCAAAATGGATGTGGTGGCCACAGCGAGATTGAGACAAATCTCTCCTCTCAGCAAGGGGAGGTTCCCTATAAACTATAATATACTATATATATATATATATATATATATATATATATATATATATATATATAAATTGAAAATACACATAGGGGTGAAATCATACCATCCATCTCTATTTTTTCAGAGATGATGTTCGCAGAACAGAGGAGAATTCTGGTGTAATTACTGAAAAGGCACTTCTCTTCTTTCAGAAGTGGTATTCAGCAAACAGTAGGATTCTTCTTGGGTAGTAATAGAAACCACAAGAAACCAAAAAAAGCACAAAGTCTTTCATTATTCCTCCCACTAATTAGGATAATGGAATACGGTATTTTGAAGCGTAGCTCAAAGTCTCCACTTCAACTACAACAAAGTAAAGGATAACGAAGGATAAAGAGAGCTCAAAGTCTCTCTAGTATCCTTTACACAAAACATAGACTGGAGATAATTATGGTAGCACAAAGTCTCCCACAGTCAGTTTCAGGACATCTTTGAGCTTACTTCCACTTGTTTTACTTGTTTGATTAAATGGACAAGACTGTATTTAGGAAACAGACATAAGAATAATTTCCTAGATGACACAAGCTTATTCCAACACAAATTTTGAAAGGTCACTTGCTTTCTCATTCATTTAACAAAATATGATTAACAGTCTAAGCTCAAAGTCTCAAGATTGCCTTTTAATTTGGTTAGAGCTTCACTTCTAATATTAGAGAGATCTCCCTTGTACAAAATGGGAGATTACAATATATAGCATTACAAGAAAGACTTGGGTGCTTATTTTCATGAAATTGGCCCATGCTGAATTGAATGCCTTAAATATCTATCAAGTGCCATGCTGTAACAGGTAATCATCCTTGACTTTGGCATTCTGAATTATATCAAATATCACCTTGAAAGTATGGGCTGCCTGATCTTCTTTTAGATACTTACATGGCTGTCCATTCACCTTTACCACACAAAGAAAAAAAGACCACATCCTTGAATGTTTGTGTTCCCTGATGTCCACCTGGTGGACTATTCCACCTACTAGAAATAACTTTCCTACAAATATTTTTGGATTTATTTTAGTTGTTATCTCTTTCCTTTCTATGTTTTGTCTTTCCTTGGTGATCTGAGCTCTCAGGGCTATCTTCTCACTTTCAGCTGGCTCTTCGGTTCCTTCCTTGGTTGGTTACTGAGTTTGTTCTCATGGCTTTTGAAAATCAATGGTTATTCCACCACCCTGAAATTGACATCCATGGGGACGTCACTGGTCACTTTAAACCTCTTTTGAACCTTGAACTTTGAAATCTTTTGGTTCAAGGTTCAATGGTTCATTGGTTCAATCATTTTGTGAAGGTCCGCATTCACTTTCTTTTTATTCTTCGATTGAACCATTTCTTTGAAATTCTTTCTGGAATCTTCCACTTCTTTCATTTTCTCAAATCTTCCATTCAAACTTATGAATTCTTTGAACTCGTTGAACCTTTAAACCTTTTGAGCCTTTCAGGTTCAAGGTTCAACGGTTCAATGATTCATTCTCTTTTTTTGAAGCCTTTTATTCTCTAAGTCTATAAAACTTATTGAACTCATTTGAACCTTGAACCTTTGAGCCATTTTGGTTCAAGGTTCAATGGTTCAATGATTCAATCTTATTTCTTTGATTTCTTTGAAGCTTTGAACTCTCTAGATTTTCTAAGTCCATCTAAGTCATTTTAATCTTTGAACTCATTGAACCTTTTAACTCTTTTTGGTTCAAGGTTCAATGGTTCAATAGTTCAATCTTCGCTCTTTGATTCCTTCTTTTCTTTAAGTCTTTCAGACTTATTAAACTCATTTGAACCTTGAACCTTTGAACCATTTTGGTTTAAGGTTCAATGGTTCAACCTTATCTCTTCAACTCCTTTTATTATCTAAGTCTACCAAATTCATTGAACCTTTGAACTCATTTAACCTTTGAACCATGCAGAGGTGGGGTTCAATGGTTCAAAGTGGTTCATTCTAATTGTTTGAAGCCCGTTGTTAAGTCTTGTGATCAAACCTTTGCATTGAACCATCCTCAAAACACTAAGGAAATGCCTTAAGTGTTTTGAACTTACCTTTGAGAAAGCCCACCTGTTGAACCTATGACTTCCTTACCTGAAAAGGCTTGAATATTTGAAAAAACTTAACTGCTCAGAACATTTTGAAAGAAAGAAAGAGAGCATTTTGGCCTGTTGTCCTCAAAAGCAAGTGATAGATTTTGGGAACAATATAATTCATCATGAATAGGCTTAATACATCACATAAATACCATGTTAAGCCACTATTTGAATACTCTACTGCCTGAGCCCTATAGGTGGATGTGTGGGAGCCTATGTACGGACTAAGGATAGTCTAGGGATCAAAACATGATGCATATCCTCCTTTATATGGTTTATTATATCATTATTTATTCATTAAACCATTTTAAATCTTCAAAACATGGTGAATATTCCAATCTACAACTTTTGGATGAAAAAATCCTCTTTGAGGTCATAGTCTTGCAGACATCACTGAAGCAATTTGGTCATAGTTTGGCAAATTTGGGTCTCTAAGTGGCCAATATCCATTTTTTTAATTCCATTAAAACTTGGAATGGATAATTTATATTATAAATGATACAATTTTTACCAATTTATGTGTTTAAAGAGTCATTTAAACCATGCTAAAATATATACACAAAACACTAAGGACATATGTTTTCATTTTTTAAGGGATGTGGGCCTAAAACAGTCATCTTATTTTGGAACTTAAAATTACATATTATCATCCATATATCACTTCAAATATGTGTACCATGATATCATAAATGTGTTATAACCATTAATGAGGGTTTCATCACCTGCTTTGACACCTTCAAAATGTATTCTCATGCTCTATGGTACCACATGTAGATGATCATTCTATAATATAGGCAGATTTAGCTTAGACAGTGGTCATGGAATGAACCATATGAATTTTCATAAGATTATATAGGTCCAAGGTCTCTCTCAAGACCCTAAAATTATCTTTTCACCCCTCAAAAATATTGAAACCCACACTAAGCTCTAATGACATCATCATAGTTCATGTATGTGTGCAGTAGCTGTATGTATGGGTAGTGATTGTCTCGAATGGAGTAATAAAAATGGGCAAAGGGCCTCATTGGTAGATAAACTCAAAATAAACCTTAAAATTAATTATTTACATTAAAAAAATATTGAAACAAGATACAATACATCTTTTCTAATGTAAAAATCACTTGCAACCAAGAACTACATGGCAAGCCATTATCTAATGATTGTTTATGTGACATGTGAGCTTGAAAACCATGAGAATTACCTTAGATACTAAATAATAAGGTGAATATGGGGTAAATAATACACTTAAAAAATATAAAATACACTAGAAAAACCTATTTAAGCTTAGAATAAGTATGAAAATCTAAAACTGGTGAAAACTGCCTGCAACTTAGAAAGTTGTATCCTCCTACAACTTTGAGATATTGACTCGTCCAAACACCTTGAAATTTGAAAATAATCATGGGGAACATGATGGAAAATATTAAAAATAATATACAACCAATATAAACAATTGGATTATATGGATCTTCTCAAACCAAGGTAAAACCTACAGGGTACATAGATTACTAGGCAGATTTTAAAGGTCAACTTCATGAGGATGGTTCATGACATGAAAGCCACAATTTTTAAAAATAATTATATTTAAATTAAGGTATATAAGTTTAAAATAATTTCCCAAAAGCATTTTACCTAAAACTTCCTGAGCTGTATGTACCAAACAAAAACCTACAAGTCACTTTTTTTTGCCAAGAAGGGTGAAAAGGGAGTAAAATAGTTTTACATAAAAAATGGCACTTTAATATCAATAAAAACATGGAAATAATATTTATGAATCTGAATAAGCACTACTTAACCATTTACACATGGCACACTTCCCAAATAGGTCGTACAAATGCCAAACTCTTCTTTTCCTTCAAGAAAACTACCCTTTATTCTGCATAACCTACCATATTTCAGTTATGTTAGTTAATTAATACCTATAATGACATGTGTGGCATGAAATAATATTTTTTAACTTTTGCATTTCCCAAAAAACTAGTAAAAATCATTAAAAGCACCTTTTTAACCCCTAAAATGACTCGAAAGGACATACATGTTGGCGAATGCAATTTATGACCAAGGCTAATATATCATTTAATAACATTAATTTACCTATGAAACACCTCGTGAAAAGATATAATTCCCCATAAAACATCTAGGAAACCAATTTTTTACCTAGGGGTGGCCCAATTTGACCTAAAAGTCAAATTTGGTCAACAACCACCATGATTGAATGGTTCCAAATAGTGAAAGTGGAATTTATGATCTTAAGGATCATCAAAATAAGATTATATGTGGTTTTCAAAGTCCCATTCACACCTAAAAGTGTTCCATCATGAAAAATACTCACCTACAATTGACTATAGGAGTACACAGTCCATGATAGAGGTTTAAACATGGAACTATATATGTTTTGTTTATGAAAGATGATTTCAAGTGGTCCAAAGGGTCTAAATGTAATGGGAAAACTTAGAACACCTTCATCATGACCAAAATATCCTCATTATACCCTCATGGTGGATATATAAAAAATAAGGGTCTCTAAACAAGCAATACACAGTCCATATCAAAAAATCTTGCACACAATCTACCCTTCCACAATCTGTCTTGGAATTTGAGATACTTGTAAGGTCAAATGATATAACCAATGGCTGAATTTTTGTGTATAAGGTATTTAAAACTTGGATAATCCCCTCTAACTTTTGGTTTGTATAGACAAATAGGGGAAGTGCCTTCTATTTTATCTTAGACATAGGGCACTCCCTTTGTGAGCAAACCCTACATTTCTAAGAAAGAGGGATAAAGAGATGGACCAGGAGCTAGGTGAACCTTGAAAGAAGGTGTGGAAAGTTAAAAAACACCTAGATAAATATGAAAAACCAAGAATATAAGGGATAGTCAAAAAAAGGAGGTTTAAACCCTCAAGGTTATAGTTAGGACTGTTAGGCAAGGTTTAAGCCTAGTACCCAAATGGGGGATCAATGTCATTTCTAGCATTGGGTGGGAATTTTAACATATTAAAACATGTTTGTGGGGTAATTTTAGATGTGTTCAAGTATTCACCTTATAGAGAAATCAAAAGAAATCTAATTTTGAGATCAGGGACAACTCAAGGGTATACAAAGTGAAGGTTAAAGCTCGATATAACAACTTGAAATGCTCACACCTCCTTTGGCATTTTACATGGAAATCCAATAATTTTGGAGGTGTTAGAAAGGGTCTTGAACATCACTCTTGTGAAATTAGTTGGTAGTTCTAATGTCATAGATTTATGAGCAAAGCTTAAGAGCCTAAAATGTTAGAAATTTTGTGATCCAAAGATAGTTTATTTTATATTTTTAGATTAATATTTAGTTAGTATAGTTAGTATTTAATTTACTAATATACTTTGTTTTGAATAAATTGTTGGTTCATGGGAAAGTTGGTTTTAACCCGTAACCACCCGTGAAAAGCCTATAAAGCTTTTCACGTGCTTTGTAAATATGATTTGGAATAATATAATATTAATTTTGATGTGAAAAATTATTTTTTTATAATGTAATTTATTTATTATTTGCATTGGAATCTGGGCCAATAGTGGTATGAGAGCATGGTTTTTTGGAGCATCATGAATTTGAGATGAAAATCAAGCAAGGTGAAAGATTCATTCATGTAGAAGAAAGGAAGATTAAAGATTTAGTTTGAACAAAATGTATGGTACTTCAAAACATATTGAATTATACAGCTAATGAGGTATTTTAAATTTATTTAAAGCTTTCAGATTGGTTTGTTGGTAGTGTATTATTTGTGAAAATTTGTATTATACAAGATTCGTGCTTCAAAGATAACTTGTACGACACCTATACATATATTTTTTGTTTTGGAATTTTTTATTAAAGCCTTCCTTGAAGCATGATTTTTTAAATTTGAATTGTACGGCTCTCCAAGTATATTTGTTCTGCATTCAACAGAGTAATGGTAACAGTCTATGGCAATTAAGAATCATTTCAAACCAAAAGACAAATGATATTCCATGTAGATTTGTATGGCCTAGTTTTAGGCAAATCTTGTTGCAATTTAGAGAAGAATGCAAGAAAAATGACAAAATTAAAATAGATGGCATCCTATATATTTTATAACTATTCAATTTACTTTGATTCTATCATTATGTGAAAATTGTTTACTTTTTGAATAGTGTTGAAACACATCCAATAACATGGCATTCTCCAATAGCATGGCATCCCAACATGTATAAAATAAAAATGCTACCTTCTAATTTGATTTATTTTACCAGTGGGATCCACCAAAAGAGTAGCTCTTTATTCTCTAGTAAGATAAAATATAGCAGCAAGTGAAAATACAATTTTTTTTACATGATGGAAAAAATTTAAAAGATTATCATAATTTTTTTTTCACATCCAAAAAAATCAAGGTCATCTGATAAAGCTTGTTCATTTGTATTAAAATTTGTTAAAGGCAAGTTGGTTAGAAAACATTTAATTAAGTAATTGTAATAATATGTCAAGGGTTCAACCCTCAAAAGTACCAAAAATTTATTTTTTGCAAAGCTATCATTTGAATTAATTTTAGAAAATAGGAAAATCAGTACCAATTGTGACCATTTCTACCATATTTTGAACACATTATCATATTTTTTTTTCCAAAGTTACTTTTTTATAAACTAGACTCAGATAGATTTCCAATGAGTATATGGAAGGAGGGGTCCATCATGTCTTGATATGAAATTTTAATCCCCATAAACTAGTAAAATTTTCTGAATTAACATTGAGGGGGGTGGCTGCCTAGCCTGACAGAGGAGAAACATTTGAAACTATCATATCTTTTGCATACAGTGGCCAAATTATTCATATGACCACTCATTTTTCATAGAGAAGGATTTTTAAGAGCATCAATGCAATCATTTTTTGATTATGACGTGTAGATATATTGTTCACATATTTTGAATAAACTATGCATTGTAATGCAATCAGGTGCATTTTCGGTGGAATCCAACACCCCAAATTTCTCTCAAATAGTAAAAATGTGTTGTATACATCAAAAAAAGATTGTAATGATGGGTCCCACCAATTGTGTTGTCAGTGATGATGGTATTAAATTTTGGCGTTTACAGGTCCCTATCGATCTAACAGGAAAAACAAAGCCAATTAGAGGTTAGAGAATCCATGAAGGTTGGAGGATATTTTACCTTCTCCAATTCACTATTCACTTAGACTATGGGTTTAGTGCTTGGATAGAATTTTTTTGGCTTGTGTACTTTGCTTTCATAGATGTAGTGTTTTTATGATCTTTGATGTGGAGCATTTCAGTGATTTATACTTGGTTTATTTGTTGCATAGCTTCTCACCTCTCCCCTGATAGGGGGAGAAGATATTGCATATTAAATTTTTAATCAATCATCGGTGATGTGTGGTATGAGTCAACATTGTGTTGCTAACATTATTAGTGATGAGTAAAGGCCTATGGGAGATGTTGGCAATTATTGGGTATTAGTTTGAGATGTGTCATACACAGTACAGAGGGTAGTCACTTGTTAGATGGATTATGTGTGAGGATCGATGTAGTTGGATAGTGCATGATCATGTTCTATTGTAATGCAGGGATGATTAGGATGTGATTAGTCTAGGATGCATAGTGTACTAGTTGTAGTTATGGTAGAGTCTACTTGGATGACTCATAGCTCTTTGCTTAAGTCTTTCTATACCCATTTGGATCAAGGGGTATTTTGTTAGGAATTTTGTGATCCAAAGTTAGTTTATTTTATATTTTTAGATTAATATTTAGTTAGTATAGTTAGTATTTAATTTACTAATATACTTTGTTTTGAATAAATTGTTGGTTCATGGGAAAGTTGGTTTTAACCCGTAACCACCCGTGAAAAGCCTATAAAGCTTTTCACGTGCTTTGTAAATATGATTTGGAATAATATAATATTAATTTTGATGTGAAAAATAATTATTTTATAATGTAATTTATTTATTATTTGCATTGGAATCTAGGCCAGCATAAAAGACCTAAAACCCTTGCAAACCCTTGGATAAAGACCCAACTTAGAAAATGAGGATAAAGGACTACCCAAATAGGATGAAATGACCATGAAAGTGGATGTAGGTTTTACAATACTCTTTAGGGCTCTTCCTCATCAACTTTTATGCTACCCTACTTGTACGGACAAGGTACAAAATTGCTTTCTTTGACTATTTTATGTATTGTGTAGGTTATAGGGACTTTCAAGAGAATAAATAAACTTTGGGATTGAGATTAAGACTTACTATAAATCACTATTACCATTTCATACTACAAAAAATACCCCAAGTGTTCTTACAAGCAACTCCATCTCAACTAGTCAAACTGGCATAGTGAACATGATAGTGAGAAAGGCAAAAAAATTTATGTAAGATTATTTTAAGGTGTTCCTAATGCCTCTAAGGCCATGGATGGCTAGATACATGTCAGTCACCCATTTTTTATGGATTTTCATGAGAACTGAATCTTTTTGGGAAACCAAGTGTGCAAGGTGTGTGCAATAGGGAGTTTATTTGACTGCAAGCAATGATGTCTCATTTATAGAGGAATATATGTGACTAAGAATGCAAACAATGCATATAAAATCATTTCCATAACCCATCCCTCTTATTTTAATCATTATATCTATCCCTAGTTAGTTTTGGGATGTTCCAATAGAGCTAGATGATGAAGATAGTTTTTTGTGTAGAATAAGGAGTTTCATACCACTTTTCATGAGTTATATAGTTTGGAGATCCATTTGTCCTATAAAACCTTGCATGGTATATCTCTTCTTAGCATTATAAGTGTCTAAGTGACCTTTGGACTTCTCTCTTCTCACTTTTCTCTCAAATACTATAAGTAGTGACTTTTTAAGTTCTTGGGGGTAGCCTTCATTGGTTAATCATGAAACCCTAGCCATTTTTATATTTTAATGTCTATTGAATCAATAATAAATTTAATTTTCCTACTTACATGTTTCATAATTGAGTGTTGTTGCAATATTGTTGATCTTGTCTAGTAAAAGATAGTCTTTTCTAGCATGTTGTCTTTGATTGTCCACCAAGTGTGTAGAAAAGTAATTATTACAGGTCTTTGTTAGTGTTATTTCTTAGTGTATGAGATTTTTATAAGTGATTCATTATTTTATTCTCCAAATTATCATCATTATTCCTCTGAAATATCAATATACCTCTTGAACCTAGCATATGAATCATTGATGTAACAATCTATCTTGAGTTGTGAGTTATGTGTGAAAGAAGCTTTGCTTTCCTCTAAGTAGTATAAGTTTATTCAATTGGACAAAAATCATTATTTTTGCATCACCTTTTAGTTTTTTTAGTTTTTTATTATTAACCCTTTTTATGTAAGTTGATAATTAAGAAAGTGTTTCAAAGAGTACATCAAGGGAACTAGCCCTTCTAGAGATTCATCTCACCTATTAGTTACCCACAACTTGTGAGATGTTTCCATTATGCCACTTGGATGAGGAGAGATGAGACATCCCTTGAAGGGGTGAAAATCCAAGTGATAATAGTTTTTTGCATGCTCAATGGGACTCTAAGTCTTAGAATATTGTTCAAGATTGGTGTTGATCTTAGCATATTTGTAGCTGTAAGAACATCTATATTTAGTACCTGACAACTCCACTAAGTTTTAAACTCTTTGGTTACTGATAAATCCTAATTTTCCATGCCAAAGGTGACCACTAAGTCTAATTCTAAAGGTATACTTTTTGAGTTTGTGTAATTTCTTTGTTATTCTATCAAGAGGTTGAGATCTGTGAATACTCATTCTTATTCAAGGGAGTTTGTTTATAATAAACCAAATAAAAGTATCTTGTTTGGATCAACCCATAATACTCACAATCTACATTCCAATATGGCTATAACTCTATCTTTTGTAGCCTTACCTGGATCATCTCCCTTCAAGCTTGCCCAATATGACCAAATTCTTGGAGCAACCATTAAGAGTGTTCCATGTTTTAGTGAAGAAGGTCATGTTACTCCCATTAAACACATTAAAAACATGGAAAATTTCTAAAATATCCATAATATCACTCAAGATAATGTATCCATTAGTCTATTATAATTTTCTTTCAAAGGGAAATCTTTAGATTGGTATGGAACTCTACCTCATGTTTCTATCACTTCATGGGATGAAGTAAAAAATCTATTATCTAAGAGGTTTGAAGAGAAGAGTGATTATTTGTCATTATTTAAGCAATTTAATACTATCAAGAGGGATCCTCAAGAGTTCATGTAATATTTTAACTCTATATTTCAAAATACATGGGATAGGATCCAATCCCTTATGAGACCCACTCTAAATTATGTCTTCTTGTATTACCTAAAAACATTGAATAGTGATGTAGCCATGATGATCCAATATATAGGTGGGAATACACTACCTAGTGCCTATGAGATAGCTATTAATTCTAAGAATTATCTTGTTCAAGTGGGAAATATTTCTCATAGACCACTAATGCCATTGTTTCCTGATTTGTAGCCTCCTAGTCAAATTGCATTACCTGCCTTGGCTCCTTTGCCTAATATCCAAGAGAAGTCTACCCTTGACCTTACCAATGAGATTCATGAAGTTAAAATTTTTATTAAAAGTGTTAGTAATGATTTGGTTTCTCTTGAAAGAAAACAAGCATAAAATTACAAGCCTTATCATTATCAGGCTTACAATCAGTTTAGACAAGTAATTAGGCCTTGTTTTCAAGGTAATGCTCAAGGAAAAGGTCAAATAATTCAAGCTAGATATCACCAAATTTTAAATCCTAATGCACCAACATCTTATAGATCTCTTATTCCTATTCAAAATAATCTTATCTAAGAACAACCATGGTATCCTTTCTACGACCAAAATCAAGGCCAAGTTACATATGCCAATGAAATGCCTAGTCAAGCCATGACAATGCAAAGTAGTCAAGTACCTAAAGAAAACAAGCCCAAAATTATAAGCCTTATCATATTTACAATCAATTTGGACAAGAAAGTAGGCCTCCTTTTCAAGATAGTGGTCAAGGACAAGGTCAAATAACTCAAGCTAAACCATACCAAAGTTTCTATCCTAATGTACCATCATCTTCTAGAGCTCTTGTTCCTATTGAAAATAATATTGTCCAAGAATAACCATGGTATCCTTCCTATGACCAAAATCAAGGCCAAGTTGTATATGCCAATGAAATGCCTAGTCAAGCCATGATAATGTAAAGTATTCAAGTACCTTAAGTTCCTAATTTTGAGGTACTGATATAAAATAAAATGGACAATGGACAAACACAACCTAATTCTAATCTTATGAATGATTTAGAGGAATAATTTTGTGCCATAAATCAATTGGGAATTTCAAACAATGTGAATGATATTGTATCATCTAACACTAGATCTAAGAAGAAGGTTGTTGAAGAGGAAAAAGGGACAAATAAAGGATATATTTTGACTCCTCCATCACCTCCAAAGGTAGGTGGGCCTAACTCAGCTTCTCAACTTCAAGATGAAAAATACTTATATAATTTTTTTGGATCAAATGAATAAGTCACACATGAATATTTCATTATGAGACTCATTGACAATACTAGGACAAAAAGATTAACTCCAAAAGGAATTGCTTGGACTAGGTAAACTAATTGGATCAACAAGGGTAGAAAATGTCAGTTTGGTGAATGGAACTCAACCCATTGATGGAAAAGTAAATAAAATTAATAAGACTCCTCATTTTTATATATCCTTGATCAATGGTGATTATTTAGTTCATAATTGTATCATAAATAGTGGGGCTAGTACATTAGTCATGCCTAAATCAATAGTGGATAAAATAGGCCTCAAGTATGAACTAATGGCTAAAGGATTTCTACAATTGGATGGGTTACCAGTAAAGACCTTGGGAGTAGTCAAGGATTTTAATTTGACTTTACATGTTTATCCTACTTTCTCCATCTCTTATGATGTGGTTTTTGTATATTTACCCCCATACTTTTCTCTTTGTTTGTCAAGAGAGTTTACAGCCAAGATAGGTGGATACTTGGCATCAAATTGGTCATATATGGTTTTCAATACAAGGTATGGTACCAAGGTAAATATTGAATTAGAACCTCTTTATCACAATCATTTAGAGCCTTACATGCCTAAATTTGAAAATGTCAATTATACCATTCTTGATGATGAAGAACTTCACATGGATCAATCTCCAACTTCTTCTATTAAAGGACTTTTTGATATACATATAGATGAATGGGGAGATGAACACTATGAACATGATCCTTATAGATTCATAGAAGAAGTTGGTCTTGGAGTGTATTGTCTTCATGAAGAAGGCTCTTTCATGCCAAATTTGATGAATCCAAATGAGATTATAGATGGTCTATGGAAAATCTATTTTGATAGATCATGAAGCAAGGTTGTATCAGGTGGTGGAGTAATGCTAGTATCTCCATTCAAGGAAAAGTATTACTCTACTTTCAGATTTCACTTCAGTTTTACTTTTAATGTAGCTATATACACTCATAAACTACATAGTTTTAGATGTTGAAATGCCTGGAACCCCTACCTGACCCTGAAGCTAGTTGACCACCTAATTTACTTAGCCTACTTATTCATTTACTAACTTAACTTTCTAATTCACCTATCTTTTAACTTTTTTTCATCTAGACCTTCGACTGCCAATGATCAACATAACTATCAATGGTTAGCTTGACTATCAATGATCAGGTCTCTAAACCTACTTTAAATCTTTAAAGCATTAATATCTATATGAGATAAACATGGTTGCATTTAACAACTTCCCTTATGCGAGGCTAGCATGATTTAAAACATCGTAATTAGAAACTTTATACTCCATCACAATTAAAAACTTCCTCCTGCACATTTAGTAACCTCATCCTATAAATTGAGAGGAGTAAGAGGAAAAATGGATCCATAAATCCAGAAAGCCATGTACAAGCTATCTTGCACATAGGTATCCAGTGTCCCTTCAATAAGCAAGCAACATCAACAAAGACTTGAATCTCTATCAGAATCACTTTCAAAGGCCAAAGTACTGTCACTCTGGCCAAATTATTTTAGCCTTCCACCATCAAGTTGTAGACATCTCATGCTTATTTTTTATGATTTGTTTCATTTTTAACATCCTTGCCTTATTAGAATCATTAGTATCTCATTTTCCATCCCCTAGATCTATAGCAGACCTCTATTTTCCCAATTACCCAATTTGCAATCCCTTTTTTGATCATTTTCAAAATCACATAGGTAACCATTGATGGTTAGCTCAATCAATTATAGTCACCTAAACTATAGATGGTTACCCAAATATCAATGGTTGGCCCAACCACTGATGGTTTACCCAACCACCAATGGTCACTACGGAAAAAAATAACAAGATATTTTCACCCCCTTAACCTTAACCAGACCCTATTTTCTATGTTCCTACATGTTCACTGAGACTTTTTTGATTTTTTTAACCTAACCTCAACTATCTTAGCATAAGTATTGATCCATTTTTGCTATATTTAGTTATTCTATTTAAAAAGAAATTTACTTTCATCTCATCTTACATGTATTTACTTTCTAGTTATTGAGTGTGAGTATTATTTATTTTCATTTATATCAACTTAATATTTATAAATGGTGGATTTAGAGCCTCCTAGTAAGCTCACGCTAGGTAGTCCACTCAACCATATATCTAACAACCCCTATTTCTAGTATCTTTCTTATCTGCATGTTATTCCTTCCAAGCCAAAGAGTTCTCACCATCATTAGGATTATGCATGCACTTTATCAGATATTCTTCTACATACTCCTTTTACTAGTTTCATTACTTACTTCCAAATTAATAAATGAATAAAAATTAATCTAAAACATTTTGGCACACTCAGTGGGACCTAGCTTCCTTTTTTATTCCTTTATTATATGTTCATTGAATGAAATTTAAAATTTCTTTATGGGATTAAAATAAACCTTTTGCATACATTGATTGCTTGCTTGTCTTAGTTCATCTAGTAACTTAAAATCAAAGTAATTAATCATAGTATTCACTCTTGTTATCACACACTTGTCTAAGCCACATAACTAATCAAAATATAAAAACACACTTGAGATAAGGGTCAACTAAGATTTCATCACCTAGCAGTAAACCTTACCCTTTCCCAACAATCCCACTTGGAGGTCATTACCAAGGGGAGAACCAACTCAGCTCTCTGGTTGAGTAGTGTGTGAAGTGAGGGGGTAGGCCCCAATACCAAGCCACGTACTAAAGATCGATACAAATTTTCTCTTTTGAGCACTGAAACATAACCTAAAACTAACCTTAGATTTCCTCTTTAGTACCTGATCTATAAACCAAATTTCCTCTTCACACTCTCTAAGGCATAAGCCAAAAGTGATTTAAAAATAACCCTAAGTTGTTAAATGCAATTTAGTGGATGTTTTATTTTCTTGAGTTCTTTTATTTTTCTTGATCTTTATTTGAGGTGTGAGTTTCATCATTTTATCTCCTATTTCCTCTCACGGTATGTACTAGACAGCAGTTGAGGAATCAAACCAACCAACAACCACCTTATTTTTCTTCCTCCATGGAGTATACTTCTGATGTTGAGGGTTCCCCTCATTTTTCTCCCCTTTTACCAAGACTTTGATTGTTGTTGAGGGTGATCCATATTTTTCTTCCTTCCTCAATAACAATCTCATGGCTCTTCAGCATTACCTAAACACCTTACCTAACCATACACCTTTTTCTTCAGTTCCTCATATAGATCCTCCCTATGGTATGCCTTCCCATCTTCTAGTGGGTGCCACCTCAAGCCAACCTATACTCACCCAAGCCTCTTTTTCTTCCAATATCCCACCTACTACCACTCACCAAACTCCATCCAACATCCCAACTAGTAACCAAACACCTACTACCTAAACTAATGCCTCCAACATTGGATCAACTTTACCTCTTTTTGACTATACTCCTACCATGGGAGTATATTCTACCCCTACTTTTACTATTCCCCTTAGTTCAACCAACCCACCAACTTCTACTCCACTTCAGAGTTTGGTACTTTCCATACCTCAAATCCTCCCATCTATTAGCACTAGAGTTACCACCCACCAATAACCTACTAGTACTTTCATACCCCTAACCCAATTTATGTCCATTCTTTCATCCACCAACCTAGACATACCTCTAACCCAACCCATATCATCCCCCCAACAAGTAACCATATCTTTCTAACCCACAAGGATACATAACACCTTTTACCCAACTATTTGTGCCAAACAATCCTTATGGGGAATTATCCCAACCCCCTATGACCAAATACCAATATGCAGATTCTTCAGCATCCTCTATCACTTATCCATACATTGCTTTCACCCATCCTCAACAAATCTTACCACCTAATTATGTAGCTTCCCAACCTCAAACATATTTGGTCCAGATGTTAATGGAAAAAATGACCAACCTAGAGTCATCTATCTCTGGGTCTAATAACCTTTTATCCTATGACCAAATATATAATGAACCATCCATCTATCCATTAAAATCCATGCTTATATTTCTCAATGGGAATTACCCAAGTTTTCCAAATTCCAAGGTAAGGAGGACCCCCAACAACATTTAAGAGCATTTCATCATTCTTGTTATTTGATCACATATGATGATGCTCTCCTCCTTTGTACCTTCCCCATGTATTTATATGGACTAACAATTGATTGCTATAGTGATCTCACCAATCACTCCATATTTTCATTTTCCCAACTGGCCTAAATCATTTTTAGAACACTTCTCAGTAAATATATATTAAAAGGTTTCTATCACTGACCTCTATTCTATTACGTAATTTGATGATGAATCAATTGTCAATTTCATATCTAGATGGAGGGGTCTCATCAACCAAATTTATTTATCCTTACCCCAACCTAAGTTTATTGAACTCTTCTCTTGAGTTTGTGCCAAACGTATTTCCCCCACTCTTCAAGTTCAAACTTTTATAACTTTTTATGAGGTATTCACTATGACACGTAAACTTGCAAATTAAGCCATTAATGAAGGGAAATTGAAACTTCAGAACAAGAATTCTAGATTTAATTCCAATTACCCTTCCTCCACCAAAACTTCTAACCAATCCAACTATCCTAATACTAAAGCAAAAGAATATGTAAGCTCAGTGGTCCTATGAACTGCTCCATCACTAGCTGTCAACCAACCCCATCAAACTAATTCTTCTAGCCCTTCCTACCGACAAAACTGAAACCAAAACTGAGCTCCTCCAAAATAATATAATCCCATAGGGGAGTTTTATGCTTCAATTTTGGAGAAATTTATAAAATATAACCTCATCCAATTTACACCTATCAAACCACCCCAATAATTTGATGTTTCTTGCGCCATGCTTGGGTGGTATAATGAGGATGACTATTGTGCCTTTCACCAAGTTATTGGACATGACATCAATAGATGTAATACCTTAAAAAGTCTAGTACAAAGCTTAATTCATAATGGAAAACTTTAATTTGATAATCCCAATGCACCTCCTAATCAATCCCTTGATATCTTTTACAAACCTTTTCCCAATCACACTCTTTCTACCCATCACTATGATAACAAACCAGAATCATCTCACTCTCACAAGGCACATATAATCAACATTACTATTAGTAAGCCCATTGTTGAGGAGACCACTACCTCAACCACTTCTTCTACCATTTCACTCATGAAATTAGTGGACTCACCTTCTATTCCTTTGAATACTCAAACAAAGGAATCAACCACCCCTCTCATTTCACTTGATGAGACCTTAGCTTTATCCACCTCTCATTTGATGAAAACACCAAAGGAAATAACCTTTGATTTAACCATTTCTTCTTCCTCCACTCCACCCATTAAAGTGGTAGAATTGCCCACCATTCCTGTAGACACCCAAACAAAGGAATCAACCATGTTTTCTCCTTTACTTGAGGACACTACACCTACCGCCATAATCATATAACCACCCATTCCCTCTTTGGAAATCATCCCACAAGAGAAAGTTACCTCATCCACTCAACCACCAATTTTGAAACCTCCCATAAAGAACAAGGATGGAGAAACCATTCCCTCTTCTCCACTTAGGGGCTTAATTTTTGAAACCAATGACAAAGGAACCAAACCCATCTACAAGCCCTTTTCTAGAATAGTCTAAAGTCTAGAGTTCACTTCTCAACCCATCTTTGATAGAGCCACCTTTTGGCATCATCTAGGGCTCCCGTACCAAAAAAAATATAAATCCTCAAACTCACTTGAATCCACCCTTAAACCCATTATTACCACTCCATCAAATACCTCTTCTCCCAAAACCATAGGTGAACCATCCCAACCACCTCCATCTAACATTGCCAAATAACCTTATGCATTCTTTACCAAACCTATCAAGAATCTAGGAATCCTTCCCATACCTAGCCATGCTCACCCCTCTTTGAAATTAGATTCAACACCATATAGTCCACCAAAAAATCTCCCAACTAAACCACATAAGAAGGTAGAGTTTCCCAAGCCTTTACCTTGAACTAGACCCATACCATCTCCTTCCCACTTACCCTTTATCTTAGGACCCCATCCTTTTACCATACCAATTACCTATTCTTCTTCTAGTAAACCATCTCCCTTTTCTCTATCTACACCCACCCCTACCAAATCATCTAGTTATCCTTCATTCTTAACTAACCTATCTACCTCTACTTTCCCACCTATATCTAACCCTTCATCATCAAAATCTTCTACTTTCAAATAATTTAATCTAAAATCAACCATAACTAAGAAATCGTAATGACCAACCAAAACCATTCCACCACCTACAACTTCTAAGGAAAAAACTACTTCTAAGAAGGTTCCCACCCCTAAAAATGTAAACCCATTACCTCCAACACATTTGAATGAATCTTATTCAACCATCCTACAAAGGTTGTTGTAAATGTCTTCCATTAGCTTACCACTTATCAAATGATTTTACCCTTCCATTACCAAACCCTCTTGGTTCAATGATAACTTGATCTGTGCATATCATAGGGAACTAAGACATGACATAGAGAACTAAAAATCTCTCTAAGCGCTCATTCAGAACCTATATGATGAGGATGATCTATTATCAGATGAACCTATCTTACCCCTATTACCAATCCTACCATTAATTCAATCTACCCAACATCTACCTACTCTCCCACTCCTACCCAAGAGTGAGGAAGAGGAATTGAAGCTACCATCAAAATTGATAAATCCTCTCATCCACACTATTCATATGGTTACCCAATCTTAGGCACAATAGAAGGATAAGGGAAAAGCCATAGTCTCTATTCCTTAGTTATACCCTTCAACCCCTAAATGTTTTAACCAAACCCAAACACCTAAACCTTCACCTATGCCACCACCAAAGCCTAAATTATCCATTTTGGGACCCTCTTCCTCTAACCCATCTGAACCATCTAGTGTATCATGTTGAAACAACTTCACCAAACACTGGTGAAAATAAGCCTTTATGAACTGATCAACACCTCACCCCACAATCATCAGGCACTGATAGAGGCTCTATGATGTATATAGGTTAAACCAAATGATCCTCAACCTCTTTCACCCTTTATTGGATCCCTCCAACTTTCTTCCCTTATCACTTTTAAGGATTATGAAATAACTCTTATTTATCTTGAGTATTTCGATCCTCCCCTCTTTATTATCGCATATATCAATCAAACCTACATCAAAAGGGTGATGATTGATGGAGGAGATAACATCAATATATTCTCCTCCCATGCATATGACCAACTTTATCTACCCAAGAACATCATGTCAGAAAGTATAATGGTCCTTCACTCCTTTAATGATACCATGGCCACTACCTTGGGGACCATCGTCCTCAATATCTACTTAGAACCTCATACCATTATTGAACTATTTTACATTATAGAGGGTAAGTTACAATACACCATGTTACTCAAACACCCTTGGATCCATGCTATGAGTTATGTCCCTTCTACCTTACATCGATGTGTCAAATTTGAGCACAAAGGCCAAGTTGTTACCATCAAATTTGACCCTAGTCCTTTTGCCTCTTGCAATATGACACATCAGCTTTACGATGTTCTTATTCCTCCTTCATCCACCTCACCATCAACTACTAACAACACTACCTTACCACTAGCCAAAATCCATAACACACCCACCCATAATAATGATGAAGCTTCCACTAGCTCATTAATCCCTTTTTCCTAGATTCCCATAGAGGACCCCTTGGAATACACATTCTAATGTCTCTCGCTTAGGGAGTATCATATTTTAGCCTTGGATGCTTTCCCTACTCTACAAGAGTATGGGAACCTTAAACATGACCTTTCTTATTATCCTAACATCAAAACCATCATCCTTTTTGGGCTCCCCAACAATCAAACAAATTTCATCTATTGGGGACTCGACCATCTATTTTTTTCTCCTACTACCACTCCTCATATTTAACCATTCACCTCTGAATTCTCTTATCTCAAAAAACCAACCTTTGCCAAAGCTTACCTTTACAGGTGTGCTTAAAAAAGGTTTGGTCTTAACCTTTATGAATAGGGACCTCATGAGTTACCAATAATCAAAACTCAAAAACCTCATGAGTAATTTAGCCTTAGGTTCGTACTGCTATAAGAAGTCACCTCATCAAAACCCATCACCACCATTGATTAGGATGTTCTATCTTCACTAACCCCATCTCCCTCAAAATTTGAGGACCTAAATATCATCGCATATAACATTTTTTTCAATAAATACCATTAGTTTGGACCCCTTAACCTATCAAAAGGATGACCAAACTAAAACCCTTCCTCTCATTCATCCTAAAATGATAGAATGAGATTATCCTACCATCAACACCATCTAACATTAGGATGATGATTTCATTCTCACTTACCTTAGTGTGGTGGATTCTTCTATACATAAACCCCTTCCTCCTAAGAACCAAACCATGTTAAAAAAATCTACTATCGATGTCAACTTGGGTACTCAAGATAATCCCTACATTGTCAAGATTGGCAAATCCTTAAATTCTATGGAGCAACAAGATTACCCTCCTTTCTTGCATGACCATAGTATATAATTTACATGGTCTTATCAGGATATGCCTAGAATTGACCCTTATATTTACTTTCACAACATTTTCACCCATCTTGAGGTTAAGATAGTGTGACAAAAGCTTCATAGGATGCATCCTTACATAGCCCTTCTTGTTAAAGAAGAACTTTCGCATCTCTTATCTATTGACTTCATTAAGCCTAGTGACTATCCAAAATGGGCTTATAACATCATTCCCATCACCAAAACCATAGGGGGGATTCACCTCTACATTGAATTTTGTGGCCTCATTCTTGCTTTCCCAAAGGATGATTTTTCCTTACCAAACATCAACTAACTTGTTGATCTTATAGTTGGCCATGAAATGTTATCTCTCATGGATAGTTTCTCAAGATATAATCAGATCTTGATTTCCCCCAAATATCAACATAAAACTTCCTTTATCACCCGATGGGGGACCTTCTACTATAGGGTCATGCCTTTTGGTCAAAATAATGTTAGAGTAACCTATCAGTGTACCATGACCTACGTCTTTCTTGATCTCATCCATAAAATTATAGAGGACTATGTGGATGATCTCCTTGGGAAATCCAAACACTTCAAGGATCACTTAGTCATTCTCACAAACATCTTCAACCAACTAATCCATTATCATGTTAGGCTCAACCCCAAGAAATGTATTTTTGGGGTCTTATCAAGAAATATTTTGGTTTTTATCATCTCTCTTCAAGGAATCAAAATAGACCCCACCAAAGTCAGAGCAATCTTAGAGATGCCTCCTCTTACTAACCTTAAGCAAATCCATAAACTATAGGGGAAGTTCCAATCCATCTATCGCTTCATCTCCCAACTATCAGATAGATGTCAACCCTTTCACCATTTCCTCAAGAATGACAACTCTTTTAAATGGACCAAGGACTATCAACAAGCCTTTGATCCAATCAAGGAGTACCTTCTCTCTCCACTTGTCCTCATCCCTCCTAAATAAGATTAGCCCTTCTACCTTTACATATTTTCCACTGACCATTCTTTAAGGTGAATTATCCCTCATCATGATGAAAAGAACAAAGAAAAAGGCATCTACTACATTTGTCACAAACTTATAGAATATGAGACTCAGTATACCCATCCTGAGAAGCTTTTCCTTGACTTAGTCTTTGTGGCCTCCAAACTTTATCACTATCTTCTCAATCATAAAACTAATTAATAATACTAACCCAATCAAACACATGCACTCTAAACCATACCAACACCAACATATGACTAAGTGTCTCATACTCTTATTTGAGTTTGATCTTGAGTTCCTTTAGTATAAGTTCATTAAGGGGCAAGTCATCACCGACCAATTAGCTAAAGCTCCTCTACTAGACAATCAACCACTCCCTTTGACATTTCCATATGATGCCATCATAACTCTTTTAAGGGGAAACCTACCTACCAAATGACCATGTTTTTTGATGGCTCCAAATTCCAACATGGTGGAGGTGCTAGAGTTATTCTCATTCCCCTTAATGGGGAACCTCTTCCCCTTTCCTTTAAACTTGATTTCAAATGTATCAACAATGTGGCCAAGTAAAAAGCCCTGGTCATAGGTCTCTAAACTAATCTAGCCTTTAGAGTTAAAATAATTAGTATTTTTGGTGATTCTCAACTTGTGATTAACTAGGTCAATAGATCCTACCAATGTAAAAATGATGTCTTAATTAAGTACAAACAACTAATAGACATACTCTTCACATCACTCGATCATTACCTTATCTAGTTAGTTCCTCAATCTACCAATAAATTCATGGACATGATGGCTTCCCTTATTTCCCAAATCTCATCTCAACCTATTGACTCTAAACTATTTATCACCATCCATTGATTTATCATGCCCTTGTATATTAGTTATGACCTTCCTATCATTTGTAGTGTGGAAGCATCTTCTTAAGACCTGTGGTACGACCAAACTTTTAACTACCTTAGCCTCGACATTTTTCTTCCCAACCTTTCAAGGAATGATCAAAGAGACTTTATTCAGAGTACCTCTCAATACACCGTACTAGAGGGAATCCTTTATAAACATGGCTTTGATGGCCTCCTTCTTTGTTGGTTGCGTAGTCATGAAGCTTCCCTTACTATGAAGGAAACACATAATGGAGTCTGTGGGGGATATTTTAATGGCCTGGCCATCACTAAACATATCCTTTACCTTGGCTATTATTATCCTACCCTTAATCAAGATTATTATGATTATGTAAAGAAGTGTGTCAAATATCAGCAACATATTAATTTACATCATGAATCTACCCATATCCTTTGAGTATCCAAAGATTATTATCCCTTCTCATAATGGGGTCTCGATCTTATATGGGAAATCAATCCTCATTATTCACAATGACACCAATACATCATTACCACTACCAAATATTTCACCAAGTGGGTGGAAGCCATTCCTCTTATCTCAACCAAAGGCAAAAAGGATATCGATTTCATTAATCACCATATCTTATGCCACTTTGGTGTTCCCTATAAGATCATCACTGATAATTATAAATCCTTTAAAAATAAGAAATTCCAAGATCTTTATGCTGTTTTGGCATCAATTCAAGCTTTTCTTCACCCTATCATACACAAGAAAATGGATAGGTAGAATCCTCTAACAAGACCCTCACCAAAATGCTAACCAAAGTAGTAAGTGCTTTAGGTCAAGATTGGCACTTGCACATCCCCTTCACTTTATGGGCCTATTTCACTAGCATTCAAAGCTCTACTTGTGCTACCCCTTTCTCTCTCATCTTTAGATTTGAAGCAATCTTGCCTCTTAAAGTATAGATTCCCTCTCTTCACATATATTTACATGAAATCCTTTTTGAGAGTGACTATCATCAGGAATATCTCACATGTATTGAACTTCTTGATGAACATCTCCTCACATCCCTTAATCATCTTCATGTTTATGAATAACGAATCAAGCACGCATACAAAAAACACCTGAAAGAGAGAAAATTCAATATTGAAGACCTCATCCTTAGGGAAAACCAACATGTAACTAATATGGATAACAGTAAAATGGGTAAGTTTTCTTTTAATTGGCTTAGACCATACATCATCACCCATAAATATAGATTAGGATTTTATCATTTGTCTTCTCTTGAAGGTAAAATAAAACTTGAGCCTCTCAACGCTTTGCATCTACATCCTTTATATTATTAAAATAAGGATCAAACTCATCTTTATGTCTAACATAAGCTCATCCCTTGGATTATGATATTTTCACTTTCATCTACCTATCACTATTTCTCTTGAGGATAATTTGATTACAACATGTAACCATGAGATTATCCATCATAGTTATAGCCTAATCCTAAGAATGGATACCATGAATCTACCCATGGCATGGTTCTCATGGATACTTTTCATCTCTAATCAAATGGAATCCCATGGCCAATTGTCTCTCAATTTACTTTCCCTCATCTATCATCAACCTTTTGTGATAAGAGTCTTGTCTCCATAAAGGTAGACCTATAAACCCAAATATACATGTCCATGTCTCAACTTAGCATTTAATATCAATTTGGGATACCAAAATCTCACTTAGGTCTATATCTATAGCATTATAGACCACTCCCTTAAAGGATGACTATCCAATAACTAAATATTGCTTAAAAGGTAGATTTCTCCCTTGAAGGACAACTACAACATACAAAACAAATCCAATCTTAGACCATTCCCTTGAAGGATGGCTAAGAACATTTTTTCAAAGTAATCATTTGAAGCTTCTCGCATAGATCAACTTCACCCCTTTTATCAAAAATTTAAAAAATATGAAAATGGGGGACCTATATCATAAATCAAAGCTAACTATCCTAAAAGGGCCACAATTGACTCTTTCATACAAATTTAGTAGACTTCCAACATTGATCAGTCTAAACTTTGTATTAAGACATGGACTTGTCTATTATGGTTCTTAGGTCACTTATATAAGGGGAAAACTAACCCACATTAGGCTACTGTATCACCCATTTCCCTTCAAAATTACCCCTCACCTACTTTCCCCTTTATACCCTCTAAATGTCAAGGGATTCTGAGCTTACATGACGAAATGTGATCAATATATCATCTTTTCACTCAAAGAATGATAATGTGAAGCATTCCAAAGGTTTATTTTCATTAAGCCAATCTGACTTCAATTTTTTTAGGCCCTTATCAATGAACACATCATGCCTTTCTCTTACCCTCCATTCATTAGTTCATGTGGACATATGTCTCATAATTCTCCTCTATTTTCTACATTTCATGTGTTATCTACACCTAATTTATGTGCTTTAATTATATCCATATCATAAACATTCAAAACATCATTTTCATCACAACACTAATCCATATGCCTCACAACATTATGAGCCATATCCCATCTATGCACCCAAACATCATACATCTCATTAACCACATCATCCAAATCAACAATCAAAACCATCCTATCTATCTTCATGAATAAACACATCATCACTCATATATACACAAAACATTACATAAAATTATCAACATATCAAATTCAAAAGTCTAAATACAAAATGCATTTTAATTACTTCATCTCACCATCCATAAGCTATACCTATCAAAACATCATCCTCATGTATACACATCTCATCTCATAAAGAATGGGGCACGGGCATCCTGCCATTCATAAACCTTAAAACACACATCATAAACATTCATAAATATCAAACCTCATGAGCTAACCATAATCCACATATCCATAATCCTATCCATATCTCACATCGTGTCATCAAACCACATAAACCATGCCATATCTATAAAGAATGTCATTATTATTTTTACTATTAACATTTATACATCAAATAGTCTATCTAAAACATAAAGTCACCATGATCATGTATACATAAAATCATCTATCACATATTTAAAATCATACATACCTAAGCTCATGTCATCACTTTACAACAACATCATCAAAACATCATAATGAACCAAACATGAACAACAACAATCAATCTGCATATCCATAATCATGTCATCAACCATATCATTCTATGACTAAACTCACATCTTTGATCACATATATATCATATCCATCCAATGAACAAAGCCTATACATCTATGAGTAACATCCCTCATATCATAATCAAATCAATTATCACATATCTAAAATCATACATACCTAAGCTCATGTCATCACTTATACAACAACGTCATCAAAACATCATAATGAACCAAACATGAACAACAACAATTAATCTTCATATCCTCTCATGAGTAAAATTTTCCATATAATCATCATCATCATAGTACATTAATACATAATCAATACACATAATAAACATCATAAAAATATATAAACATTAAAACATAATCATCAGGTCATATGTCAACATGTCATCAATATAATCAAATGTCAATAATATAATCATCATAATCATCATATACATCAATAAGGAAATACATGTCATAATGTATCCATGTATCTCTCACTCATATACATCTCACATCATCATCACGTAGGCTAGAGTCAAAACAATGTACATACATATCTACCAAACTGAACAAATCAAGCCCCTAGGGCACCTAAATTTCTACCACCTACACCACTACCACTATCCCCATCTACACTTGCACCTACACTACTATCTAGTGGTGGTCCCTTTGATATCCCTACCTACCCCTTTATCAAGGCCAACTATCTTGGAACAGCTATAGATGGATCCCCCATTAAACTAGCCCTATACTCTCCATATCTCATCTTTGATGGTAACTACACTAGCACTATCACCTTGTAATATCTCAATTACTCAATGGTGGCTAAGTACCTTGTCCTCAAAACTATGTCAGGTGGTCTTACTACTACTGTTATGGCTACTCCTTCCCTCTACCTTAGAAAATCTCTATCTTAAGTCACTACCAAGAGAGATCCTCACCTGATCTCTTTCTCCAATTAGGGTGATGATTTGACCCTATAAAATGGCCACCTATCACTATAAATTGTTAATCTAGGCCTATGTTATTACTATTAATGCTAATACATATCCATCTAGACTATTAACCTATATTGGTACCCCTGCATGATCTACATCCATGGGATATTAACCCTCATTTCCCCATCCAAATTTAGTTGCTACACATCTAGCTTGGTACCACATTATTTAACCATCAACAACCCTACATCATCTATGGTGGCTCTCACTGGCAACTCCTCATGGTCTAACATGACAACCTATGGCTATGACTCTAGGAGTAAGAACTCAACATCCTCCTTCCTGTATCATGGAAAATTTGGTGGGATCCCCTATGCTAGGCTAAACTATCTCCATACTCGATCAAACATGTAAGCTTAATCTCACCATCATATCTCCCATAAATCTAATGGTAGATTTGTAGTGATAATGTGTGGTATCTATACCATACCCATCTACACCATCTCACATATGGCCTCCACACTACATCACCCACTACCAAACCCTCCAATGTGTCTTCAACTGATGTCTCTAACACCACTACCAGCCCCTATCAGTGTATAATCCCCTTTCCATCTCATAAAGCCCACTCTATAGTTTGTTGATGCATATCCCTCCCATGAAAGTCCCAAAAGTTTCAATACTCATAAATTCTCATACACCTAATAATGGAGCATAAACCCAATACCAATCCTATACCACCTATGTGCTCAGAAGGCCCATAGCTCCCTATAAATCTATACTAATAGCATGATGACCCATCCAAACATAGTTTACCCCAAGAACATCTCTACCAAGACCCTTAGTAATAGGTATGGAAATTAGCCACTACTCAAATCTGGTAGCATAAAGCAAGACACCCCCATCATTATCATGGTTAATAAATATCTATCCCTTGGAGCTCTCTAGTATAGTGGCCCATAACAAATCCCACGTATATGATACCTAGCATAGACCCAATTTGATCCATATATCAAATTCATGTGGTAATCTCTCTCCTTAATCTTTATATGATATATGAGCTCCCCTTGAATAGGTAGCCATGTAATATGTTGAATATCCTCTAAGAGAATCATCATCTCCCCCATCGATAGCACAAATGTGTTTGTTATAGGATCCCATCTCTCGATGAGTGCCACAATCATAGTTTCATCTCACAGTAGGTACTGATAATGTCTCATGGCCCCTAGGCCCACCTGTTCCATGTGTCTCCAATCATCATCAATCATCCCATCATGGAATTTATTGAAGATCTTAGGGACTTGGTCCCTCATCTAAATCTAGTCATGGTCCTAAAAAATAATAATATTAGCATTCATACTTAATTTTCCACCTCAAGCTAAGTATCCAACTCCACCTAACTTATCAAAACATCTAACCCATCGCATCTACCATCTTCCCCCTACCAATTACCCCATGGCTCTATTTTATCTACACATCCCTATTTCTATCACACTGTATTGCCCTATTTCACCTAACATCCACTATTATTTTTCAATGGCAACATTCACACACCTAACATTCCTCACACCTAACTCTACCCACTTACCCTTTTTACACCCTTAATCCTATCAAATTTGCATATGAACTCTTTCCCCACTTTTTACAAACACTTCCATACATTTTCACAACCTTTTACTGACTTTAATACAATTCCACACTCTATACACCCTTTACAAAATTTCCAAAAAACTCTCAACCTTTTACATAACATCTTATAAACTTTAAAATCTAACATACTTTTGCTCACCTTTAAAACCTTCCCCACTATAACTATATTTTTCAACTACCAATAGTTCATTAAACCATCAATAGTCCTTAAGGACCCTTTTACCCTCAGGTTTAACCATTGACAATCAGGTCCAACCACCAACGATCAATATGGGTGACTGTTGGTGGTTCAACCCCCAAACCCTCAACCCAAACATAATTCCAAAACACACCTTCAATCCAAAGATTAAACTCAATACATCTATTCTACATCACCTATCAAATCTACATTTATCCCAATCCCCATTTAAATAACAAAACCTAGGGCATCATGGCACAAGATCCTTTACAAAACCCTAGGACACTCCTTTTCACCTAATCAATATCACTCCACTTCCACTAATTTAACAATACTATCAATTTTATAACAACACCTACCTCATTTTATGATTGATGACATGGTCAAATCCCTTGTCCACCTAGTTATTCATGCCCTCATCCACCATCCATCTCATCAACACGTAAGCAATCCCAAACACATAATTAACCACTCCTAATTCTCTACCTCAACAAGCTTAACACAAACTTCCAAAACACTCATAAGCTAGATCACCAACAACTGGGTTCATAAAAGTCAAAAGTTAAAAATGATTTTACCTTTTTACTTTTTATCTCTTAGCTTTTAGCATTTTTTCTTGATCATCGATGATCAGGGTGACTGTCAATAGTTAACCCTAGGGAAAACCCTAACTATCAACAATGGGAGTCCCACCTTTTTCAAATTTTCCATAACACTCCCCTAGTTACTAACCTAGGTGATAACCAGAATTTGACTCTTTAGAGATCACCCAACCCATTTGACCACATCCACCTTAATGTTGATAATTTTTACCATAAACATTCATGTGTTTTGCGATGACTTTGCCTTGATCATTTTGATCACATTGACCAACCTTTCCATGTTGACCTTTTATAATTTATACCACTTCATGCATGACCTGATCATTTGTGTTATTTTATAGGAGCACTTCCTACCCTAAATACCTACCTGCCATACTGACCCTATCTAGGTGACTTGATAGGAGTGACTTGATCATCTATGACTAATACTATGGATCAATTAGCCTATCATATGTTTTCCTAGCTCCTGACCTTATTTTTATCAATATTGGCAACTTTTGTCTTTACATGATCTTGACTATCACACTTAGTCATATTTTGTTCATGTTTTTGCATTTAAAATGCCCAAGCCTTTTATGTCACCTACATTATGACTCACCATTTACCACTTTATCAAATCCTAGTCTGATTTTGTTTTCACCTCATCACCTCCTAGTTTGAGAGGGAATACCTCCTCTTGTACTTAGGGTAACCAGACCTTGACCAAAAAATTATTTTTATTTTGTAGCTTGTTAATCCAAAGATACATAAAAAAGGGGTAAAATATAGACACTCAAAAATTGCATAGTTTTATATGTCAAAATGCTTGGAACCCCTACCCAACCCTGAAGCTAGTTGACCACCTAGTTGACTTAACCTACTTATTAATTTACTAACTTAACTTTTTAATTCACCTCTTTTTAAACTTGTTTTCATCTAGACCTTTGACTGCCAATGGTCAGCCTAACCATTGATGGTTAGCCTGACTATTGATGGTCAGGTCTCCAAGTTTGCTTTAAAGCTTTAAATCATTATCAACTATATGAGATAAGTATGGTTGTATTTAGAAACTTCCCTTGTATGAGGCTAGCCTACTTTAAAGCATCATAATTAGCAAAATTATCCTCCATCACAATTATAAACTTCCTCATTCACATTTAGTAACTTCATCCTATAAATGGAGAGAAGTTGGAAGAGAAATGGATCTAGAAATCTATGTCCAAGCTATCTTGCACATAGGTATCTAGTGTCCCTTGAGCAAACAAGTAGCATCAACAATGACCTGAACCTATATCAAAATAAATTTAAAAATCTAAAGTACTATCACTTTGGCCAAATTGCTTTAGCCTTCCACCATCAAGTTATAGGTATCTCATGCTTGTTTTCTATGATTTGTTTTATTTCTAACCTCCTTACCCTATTAGACTCATCAGTGTCTTATTTTCCATCCCCTAGATCTATAACAAACCTCTATTTGCCTAATTAACCAATCTAAAATATTTTTTGATCATTTCTAGAATCACATAGGTAAATGTTGATAGTTAGCTCAACCATCAACGGTCACCTCAACCGTCAATGGTTACCCAACTATCGACGGTTATCCCAACCACCGATAGTTCACCCAATTGTCAATGGTCACTATGGAAAAAAATAATAAAAATTTATTTTCACCCCCTTAACCCCAACTAGACCCTATTTTATATGTTCCTACTTGTTCACTAAGACTTGTTTGATTTTCTAAACCTAACCCCAGCTATCTTATAATGAGTGTTGACCTAATTTTTCTATATTTAGTCATTTTGTTTAACAAGAAATTTACTTCCATCTCATCTTACATGCATTTAATTTTCAATTCTTGAATGTGAGTATTCTTTCCTTTCATTTATATCAACTTAATTATTATAAAAAGTGGATTGATATCCTCCTAGTAAGTTCACACTTCTTGAATCTAGCTCACTCTATCAATCCACTTAACTATCCATCTAACAAACCCCTTTTTCTAGTGTCTTTATTATCCTTAGGTTATTCCTTCTAAGCTAAAGAGTAGTTCTAACAATCATCTGGATTATGTGTGCAATTTATCAGGTATGTTTATACACACCCCTTTTTAATAGTTTCATTACTTGCTTCCAAATTAAGAAATGAGTGGAAATTAATCTGAAATAGTAGCAAAATATGAGGCCCTCATTTATGGTCTTGAGTGGGCTAGAAAAAGAGGTGTGAAGGAGTTACAAGTTTATGGTGATAGTGATTTAATTGTGAATCAAGTAAGAGGTCAAAATATGACTAAGAACTCTTTACTTACATTTTATAAGCATAGAGTGTGGGATCTTGTAGAAGATTTCCAAGCTTTCAACATTCAATCTATACCAAGAGAAGATAACAAACATGTTGATATGTTGGTAACCATTAGAGCTAAGTTTGATATTACAAAAGAGATAAGAGATGAAAAGAACCATTCTCATGTCAAAGTTATTGTAAGGCCCTCTATACCTGATAATGTCATTAATTGGAAAGTATTTGATAGTGACTATCAAATAGCTCTTTTTTCTACAAGAAGAAGCTGAGTTTTCCTCAAAAAACTAGTCCAAACTATAGTATCAATATAGAGGATAAATTATAAAATTAAAGACAAACAAGCTCCCTAAAGGTTTAGTCACACTTGAAAGTATTTTCAATGATGATGACTAGTTAAATATGGAAAAAGTAAGCATGTATACTAAACAAGAAAACTATGAGAGAGTACAAATATTCAAAGATAAGTTGCTTGCTCTTGGGAAGGTATGTACTAGAGAAGAAAGATATGATTTCATTAAATTATGCAAATATTTTTTGGATATCTTTACATGGGAATATAGTGATTTAAAATATTTTGATCCAAATCTAGCTCAACATACCATAAAGTTAAATGAGAATGCTAAGCCTATCAAGTAAAGGTAAAGGCCAATCAATCCTAAGATTCCTCTTATGAGAAAGGAGCTTACAAAGTTGATTGAGTCTAAGATCATTTTTCCTATTAAGCATTCCTCTTGGTTGGAAAACTTAGTCTCTGTAAAGAAGAAGAATGGGGAGATCAGGTTATGTGCTGATTTTAGATATTTTAAATAGAGTTTCTTTGAAGGACCATTATCCTCTTCTTTCCATGGAGCAATTTTTTCAAGTTTTAGTAGGTAGTGAAAGGTTCTCACTCCTTGATGGATATTCAAGGTATAATCAGATTTTGGTAAAGGAAGGAGATCAATACAAGATAGCCTTTACCACTAAATGGGGCACATATGCTTATAGTAAAATTCCTTTTGGTTTATCTAATATTTGGGAAACCTTCCAACATGCAATGGATATGGATTTTCAAGGTCTAATAAATGATATAGTGTTGGTGTATCTTGATGATATCATGGTATTCTCCAAGAATGCCAAAGATCATTTGAATAATCTTAGGAAATTTTTAGAGAAATGTAGAGAGTTAGTAATCTCTCTTAATATAAATAAGTGTATGTCTATTGTTCATGAAGGCAAAATTTTGGGACACATTGTTTCAAATAAAGGTCTATCCATAGATCCTGAAAGGGTGAGTAAAATCTTGGCATTGAATTTACCCAAACACAAGAAAGGTTTGAAAAGATTCTTTGGAAAAATCAATTTCATAAGGAGGTTTATTACTGATTTTGATAATTTAATCAAGCTTCTAACCTCTATGCTAAGGAAATATGAAGTGTTTACTTGGATAAGGAGAAGGAAAGAGAGTTTTGAATAGATCAAGCAAGCTATTGCTCAAGCTCAAACTCTTGAAAGTCTTGATTTCTCAAAGGATTTCAACTTGTATACTTTTGGAAATGAAAAATTAATCTCTGCCATGCTCACTCAATCGAATAAAGAAACTTGGAGCAACCTATTGCCTTTTTTAGTCAAGGATTGGAAGGCTATGAGGTAAGGTACACTTATGTAGAGAAGCAAGTACTTTTAGTTGTTATAATTTTAAACAAGTTTAGGCACATGCTATCTAACAACAAGATTCATATATTGGTACCTCATCCTAATGTTAAAGACTTAATTATGAGTAGATATTTTAATGAAAAAAGATATAGTTTAATTACAAAAGTAATGGAGTATGATGTATAAATCAAGACAAATAAGCTAGTGACAGGGAAGGGATTATGTGAACACCTTGTTTCAAATTTAAATGAAAAACATAAAGATATTTTAACCCTTCAAGATGATCTTATGAAAATTGCATCTTCACCAATGAGGATTTGGACACAAAAAATGATCAATTTTCTTCCAACCGATGAGTGTCGATAAGGCTTAGATAGAGCCAAAAGAAGGTACTTCAAATTACAATTTATTCCTTATGTACTTGTTGATGGAGTACTTTTGAGGAAATAATTCTCAGGTGTAATATTGATATGTGTCGAATGAGATCAGGTTGATAATATATTATTTGAGTTTCATGATGGACCAGCAGGTGGTCACTTTGCTCCAAGGACCATAGCTACCAAGGTTATGAGATCTAGTTATTTTTAACCTTGTTTGTTTAAAGATACTCATGCTTGGGTTAAAAAATTTTAAAATTGTGCTCTATTTGATGGAAAGAAAAATATTTCAACCTTACCTCTTCATCCATTATAATTAGTCCAACCTTTTATGTAATGGGGTCCAGATTTCATAGGCTTAATCAACCTACCTTCTAGTGCTGGTCACAAGTGGGTGTTAACTGCCACATATTACTTTACAAGATGGGTAGAGGATATAGCTCTTAAGGAATCAAATGAAAGTTTAGTTTTAGAATTCTATGAAGGCATAGTGACAAGA
This sequence comes from Torreya grandis, assembly GCA_037957365.1. NCBI lineage: Eukaryota > Viridiplantae > Streptophyta > Pinopsida > Cupressales > Taxaceae > Torreya > Torreya grandis. The sequence goes on from JARHVA010003898.1 coordinate 546,709, forward strand.
TTTGGGGATCCTTCAACAATAATTTCAGACAATACATTGGCTTTCCTTGGAATGAAGACACGTAAGTGGGATTTGAAACATGGTATTTATCTTAGTACTTCCTCAAATTATTATACACAATGGAATGGAATAGATAAGTCTAATGATAAGAATCTAATTAGGATTATCAAGAGAACAATGGAGGAGAACCAAAGAACTTGGCATTCCAAATTGAAGACAACTCTTTGAGCTGAATTGGAAACTCACCATATAAACTTGTTTATGAAAGAGAGGATATATTTCCTATTTCACTTGAGTCACTAGCTTTGGATCTCACTTACCAGCTAGAGTTGATGAAAAATGAAATTATGGATGTCAGATTATATGAGTTGATGGAGCTTGAAGAAATAAGGGATCAAGCTATGTAAATTATGAGAGCTCACCAAGATCAAAAAAAGAGATAATTTAATAAGAAATCCATTAAAATAATATTCCAAGAAGGATACATTATTTTAAAGTGTGATGAAGATAGGGCTAAGCCTAGAAAACACAAATTTTGATAATTTATGGAGTGGCCCTTATGCCATCACTCAATACAAGCAACACAATGTTTTCCAAATCTCAATTTTGGATGGAGAGGAACTTCATATCTCAATCAATGGGATTTATATTAAACATTGATACTAAATTCCTCTCTCTTTATACATATCTACTATTTTTCTTGTTTTTTCCTAAGTGCTTATGCACATGTGTGAGTCTTGTTGGTGTCTTGCTTTGTTTTGTGTTATTTGGTATGGTGTGGTTGTTTTTGTTTATTTTAGATAATTACTTACTAGTTGTCTTAAATAATTCATTTACTCCCTTGGCCCATGGATAAGATAAGGCTACTGATCTTTAGTAGAGCAAGCATATTACCCCTATGAGTCACCATTTTATTGACCAAAATTGACCTTGTAGGTCAAATTGGGACCCTTATAAGTAAAAACTTGATATTTATATGTTTTAGGGGTATAATATTTTGTCATAGGTTATTTTATAGTATATTTTATGAAATTTAATACCTTGTTAGCCTTAGTCATGGTCTGATTAATTTATATGTCATTTTGAGTCATTTAGGGGTCATAAATGTAAGTGGCATAGTTTTCAAGGTGGTCAAGTGTCCTAGTTTCCTTTCAAACATACAAGAGGGCAGATTTCATATCAATAATGTTAGTCCCATCTAAAACTTGTAGGTTATCTAATTGAAATCAATAAATCAACTAAAAAAGGAGGATTTTGGAACTTGTACGACCCATAAGAGAGTATGACACATGGGAGAATATTGTGAGATGAATCTTGATCTTCCTCAAACTCATTTTGGTTCTTGACATGATTTTTAAATTCTAAAAAATGTCTAAAACCATTTTGCTCGTTCTTCACCTTTCTAGACACATAGAACTAGTCAATAGGTTTGTGCTTCGTACAACTAATTGGAGAATTTCCAAGTCAAACATATTTGTGAGGTGGTAGTACACTCAGATAGATTAATTTCCATGATTTTTTTAAAAATATTGGTCGACTATGCTTTATGAGTCATCTCTAATAAGTTGACTATGTTTTTCTACTCACTATTTACTTCACCCTATGGGTTTTGCTCTAATTTAGACAAGTATATATAATCCAACTAGTGATGTTGATTTTAGATGATGTTGGATATCTCTTATAATTATATCCATGCTTTGTTTCATGTTTCATGTTTCATGGTGTTTTGATAGGCAAGTCATCTCATGTTGTAGGAAGTTGTCACCATGTGAAGTCTCAATCAAGGTTTCCTTGTTTGAATAAATTTTGGTTCTATGTAAAGGTCTAATGTGAATTAAATACGATGTTTCCCATGTCTCAATTCCATAATTATTTCCCCCTTCCATTTTTTTTCATCTTATCAGGATTTGATCAAACTTTCATTTTTGTCATGCTCATAGTTATCTCTTTAACCAATTTCAATGGTAGTCACTTGTGTGAAGCTTTCCTAGATTTTTCATGGAGTTTTAATGAAATTATATAGCTTATTCAGGTAATCATGATTTGAATATATTCCATTTTAATGTTTTAAGAATATTCAAGATTGGTTTCAAGTTTATGCACCACACAAACTAGCCACTAACTACCACTGTTTGCTCTCTAACAAGTGTTTACAAGAGGATATTGCATTAGAACAGAGGTTCTGAAACTTGTATCAAGATCCCCATATTTAAAAACATGAATTTTAACACTTGGTGAGGGCATTTTATTGATCATAATCGCATATATCTCATATACTATCCAAATTTGTATCCTTTACCTATATGTGAAAATGTCCACCTACAAGTGGCACCATAGAGTCATGAAGGTATTTATATGGGGAAGATGGATCATGGTAAAACCTTCTCTAGAATCCTAGTATGTATGAATGATCAGGGTAGACCTATTTGAAGTGTTAAATTGAAAAATATAAGTGTAAACCACCTTCAAAGATGTGATGATTGAGTTTAGGGACATTTTCCCTAAAAGGTGAAAACAAAGGTCTGAGCCATTTTGTGGATATCTTATAAAAAGGTTACAAAGACTCTTGTTGAATATAAGTTACCATGTATTATAGTATCCATATAGGATTCAAACTCGTAAAAATAATGAAGTGATTTGGTCATATGGTTTTCTTGCTAGAGAAGCCCAAAGTTACACTTTTATGCACTAAACCCAGTCAGTATCATCTACAATTTTGAACCCAAAGAGACCTCTTCACCTAAGGTTACAAAAATAAACCATGCCACCATGATTGAATGGTTAAAAATAGTGAAATTTTAATTTATAATCTAAATTATCATCAAAATAAGATTATATTTGGTGTTTTAAGTCCCATACACACCTACAGGTCCCATCATGCAAAATACTCAGCTACAGTTGACTGTAGGAGTACATAGTCCATGATAGAGGTTTAAACATGGAAATATAGATAACAGTAGGTTGAGGAGTGAGGTCTGAGTGTTAGTATATCATAAAGATGATTTCAAATAGTCAAAAAAAAGTATAAAATTATCATAAGGGACTTTAGGTTGGTTTTCAAACATTGTCTCGAGATTAACTCATGAAAATCAACCTATATGTACCCCTCCAAAGCAAGAAGCACAATCAAGAAATGCATATGGTCTTATGAGTTTAAGGCATTTTTAAGGGTACAAGGAGAGTTGAAGTGACGAGAAAACTTATAAAACCTTCATCATGAACATAATATCCTCATTACACCCTTATGATGGATATATAATAGATAAGGGGCTCTATACAAGCAATACATTGTCCATATCAAAAAATCCTACACACAGTATGCCTTTCCATAGTCTCTCTTAGAATTTGAGAGACTTGGAAGGTCAAATGATATGAAAAAGGGATTAATTTTTATATATAAGGTTTTTAAAACTTGTATTAACCCCTATGACTTTTGGTTTATGTTGAAAAATAGGGGAAGTTCCCTCTATTTTGTCTCAGATAGAGGGCAGTCCCTTTGTGGGCAAACCCTACATTTCTGAGAAAGAGTGATAAAGAGATGGAACAGGATATATGTGAACCTTGAAATAAGGTGTGGAAATTTTAAACACACCTATATAAACATGTAAACCCAAGCATAAAAGGGAGAATTCTAACAAGGAGGTCTAAACCCTGAAGGTTGTAGTCAGGACTGTTAGGCAAGGTTTAAGCCTAGTACCCAAACGGGGGGTCAATGTCATTTATAGCCTTAGGTTGTAATTATAAGCTATTGAATCACGTTTTTTAGTTCATTTTATATTTTTTCAATCTTACACCTTATAGATAAATCATAAAGAATCCAATTTTGAGCTCAGGAACAACTTAGGGGTATATAGAATGAAGGTTAAATAATGATAGAAAAACTTGAAATGCTCACACCTCCTTTGGAATTTTTCATGGAGATACAAGAATTTTTGAGGGGTTATAAAGGGTCTTTAACATAACTCTTGTGAAATTTTTTGGTAGTTCTAATGTCATAGCTTTATGAACAAAGCTTAAGATCCTAAAAGACCTAAAACCCTTGCAAACCCTTAGATAAAGACCTGATTGAGAAAATGAGGATATATGGATAAAAAATGGGATTAAATTAACATTAAAGTCAATTTAGTTTGCACAAGACTCTTCAGGGATACTCCTCATCAACTTTTGTGCTACCTTACCTGTATGGATAGGGTACATAATTACTTTTTTTGACTATTTTATGTATCGTGTAGGTTATAAGGAATTTAAAGAAGAGAAAAAAAAATTATGAGTGAGATTATAACTTATTATAAATCACTATTACCATTTCATACTACAAAAAATATCCTAAGTGTTCCTATAAGCATCTCCATTTTAGCCAGTCAAACTGGCATAGTGAACATGATAGTGAGAAGGGTAAAAAACTTTAATTAAGTTGATTTTAAGGTGTTATTCATGTATAAACTTCCATGGATTAAATTTAAACATATAATTTACCCCATTTATATGGATTTTCATGAGAACTAAATCCTTTTTGGATGCCAAGTGTGCAAGGTGTGTGAAATATGGAATTTTTTCTAGTATAGGTAGTGATGGCTCATTTATAGAGGAATATAGATGATTAAGAGTGGATCAAATGAATTTAAAATAATTTAAATAACCTTTAGCTCTTATTTTAATCATTATATCTATCCCTAGTTAGTTTTGGGATGTTCCAATAGAGCTAGATGATGAAGATAGTTTTTTGTGCAAAATAAGGAGTTTCACACCACATTTCATGAGTTACATAGTTTAGAGAGCCATTTTTCCTATCATATATTACATTTTATATCTCATAATTCATTCCTCTACACATTTAACTCCTCCTCTCATCATGAAAATTGTCCACATGACCTTTAGACTTCTCTCTTCTCACTTCTCTCTCAAATGCTATAAGTAGTGACCTTTGAGTTCTTGGGTGTAGCCTCTGATGGTTAATGGTGAAAACCTAGACATTTTTTTATTTTAATGTATATTTAATCAATAATAAAGATAATTTTACTACTTACATGCTTCATAATTAATTCTTGTTACAATATTGTTGATCTTGTCTAGTAAAAGATAGTCTTTTTTAACATGTCTTTGATTGTCCACCAAGTGTGCAGAAAAGTAATTGTTACAGGTCTTTGTTAGTGTTATTTCTTAGTATATTATATTTTTAGAATTGGTTTATGATAATATTCTCCAAATTATCATCATTATACCTTTTAAACATCAATATACCTCTTGAACCTAGCATATGAAGTATTGATGTAACAATCTGTCTTGAGTTATGAGTTATGTGTGAAAGAAGATTTGATTTGATATAAGTAGTATAAGCTTAGTAAATAGGAGTAAAGTATAAGCTTAGTAAATAGGAGTAAAATCATTATTGTTGCATCACCTTTTATTTTTTTCTTCTTAACCCTATTCATGCAAAGTGGATAAGTAAGAAAGTGTTTCAAAGAGTGCAACAAGGGAACTAGGCCTTTTAGAGATTCATTTCACTTATTGGTTACCCATAGCTTGTGACATGTTTCCATTATGCCAAGTGGATAAGGAGAGATAAGAAATATCCCCAAGGGGTGAAAATCTAAGTGACAATAGTTTTTGGTATGCTCAATGGGACTCTAAGTCTTAGAATATTATCCAAGATTGGTATTGATCTTGGCATATTTGTAGCTTCAAGAACATCTTTATTTAGTACCTAGTGATTCCACTAAGTTTTCAAATCTTTGGTTGCCAATCAGTCTTAATTTTTCATGCTAAAGGTGACCACTAGGTCTGTTGCTAAAGATATACCTTTTGAGTTTGTGAAATTTCCTTGTTATTATGTTAAGACGTTGAGATTTATGAATACTCATCCTTATTCAAGGGATTTTATTTCTAAAAAACCAAATAAAAGTCTCTTTCTTGGTGAAACCCCTAATACTCACAATTTGCATTCTAATATGGCTATAAATCTACCTTTTTTAGCCTTCATCGGATCATCTCCTTTGAATATTTCCCAATATGACCAAATTCCTAGAGAAACCATTAAGAGTGTTCCATATTTTAGTGGATAAGGTCCTATTACTCTTATTGAACACATTAGAAACATGGTAAATTTTTTCAATATCCATAATATCACTCTAGATAATGTAGCCATTAGGCTATTGGCATTATTTTAAAGGGAAAGCTTTAGATTGGTATGCAACTCTACCTCATGCTTCCACCACTTCATAGGATAAAATAGGAAATCTATTATCTAAGAGGTTTGAAGAGAAGAGTGATTATTTTTCATTAGCTGATCAACTGACTACTATCAATAAGGCTCCTTTAGTGATGTATCCATGATGATCCAATTTATGGGTGGGAATACGCTACCTGGTGCCTGTGAGATAGATATTAATTCTAAGAATTGTCTTGTTCAAGTGGGAAAGATTTCTCATAGACCACCAATGCCATTGTTTCCTAATTTTCAGCCTCTTAGTCAAATTGAATTACCTACCTTGGCTCCTTTGCCTAATATCCAAGAGATGTCTTCCCTTACCCTTACCAATGAGATTAATTAATTCAAGAGTTTGCTTTAAATTTATAGTAATGATTTGGTTTCTCTCAAAAGACAATAAGCCCAAAATTACAAACCTTATCAAGCTTATAATCAGTTTGAACAAGCAAGTAGGCCTTATTTTCAAGGTAATGCTCAAGTACAAGGTCAAATAACTCAAGATAGACCTCACCAAAGTTAAAATTATAATGCACCATCATCTTCTATATCTCTTATTCATATTTAAAATAATCTTGTCCAAGAACAACCATAGTATCCTTCCTATGACCAAAATCAAGGCCAAGTTTCATATGCCAATGAAATGCCTAGTCAAGCCATGACAATGCAATTTAGTCAAGTACCTCAAGTTCCTAATTTTGAGGTAATAATACAAAATGGAATGGAAAATGGGAAAACACAACCTAATTCTACTCTTATGAATCATTTAGAGGAAGAATTTTGTGCCATAAATCAGTGGGGAAGTTCAAATAATGTGAATCCTAGTGTATCCTCTAATACTAGATCTAAGAAGAGGGTTGTTGAAGAGGAACAAGGGACAAATCAAGGATATATTTTTACTCCTACATAAGCTCCAATGGTAGGTGGGTCTGAATCAGCTCATAAGGTGCATGAAAATTAAAATTTTTAGAATTCAAGACCAACTCCTACACATCCATCTTTACATGCTACACCACAAGGTACTAGTGCTTCCAAAGAGCCATTCAAGATGAACAATCCTTATATCCATTTTTTGGATCAAATGAAGAATTAAAACATGAATATTTCATTATGGGAATCATTTAAAATATTAGGATAAAAAGATATTCTCTAAAAGGAATAGCAAGGGTATAAATTGTTGTTTTGGTGAATGGAACTTAGCCCATTGATGGACAAATAAATAAAACTAACAATACTCCTTTTTATCTAGCCTTAATCATTGGTGATTGTTTAGTTAAAAATTTTAACATAGATATTGGGTCTATTACCTCAAACATGTCTAAATCAATAGCGAATAAAATAGGCCTCAAGTAGGAACTAATGGCTAAAGGAGTTCCACAATTGGATAGGTCACCTACAAAGACCTTGGCAGTAGTAAAGGATCTGAATTTGAATTGGCATGCTTTTCCTAGTTTCTCCATCTCTCATGATGTGGTTGTTGCATATTTACCCCCATACTTTTCTCTTTATTTGTCAAGAGAGTTTACAGCCAAGATAGGTGGATACTAGGCATCAAATTGGCCATACATGGTTTTTAAAACAAGGTATGATACCAAGGTAAATATTGAATTATAAACTCTTTGTCACAATCATTTATATCCCTAAATGCCTAAATTTGAAAATGTCAATTATACTATTCTTGATGAGGAAGAACTTCACATGGATCAATCTCCAATTTCTTCTCTTGAAAGAATTTTTGATATACATCTAGATGAATGGGGAGCTAAACACAATGAACATGATCCTTATATATTCATATAAGAAGTTGGTCTTGGAGTGTATTGTATTCATGAAGAAGGCTCTTTCATGCCAAATTTGATGAAGCCAAATGAGACTATGGATGGTTTATGGCAACTCTATTTTGATAGATCAAGAAGTAAGGTTGGACCAGGTGGTGTAGAAATGTTAGTATCTCCATTCAAGGAAAGGTATTACTCTACTTTCATATTTCACTTTAGTTTTACTTTTAATGTATTAGAATATGAGGCCCTCATTCATGGTCTTGAGTGGGCTATAAAAAGAGGTGTGAAGGAGTTACAAGTTTATGGTGATAGTGAGTTGATTGTGAATCTAGTGAGAGGTCAAAATATGACTAATAAATCTTTGCTTAAATCCTATAAGTGTAGAGTATGGGATCTTGTATAATATTTCCAATCTTTCAACATTCAATCTATACCAAGATAAGATTAAAAACATGTTGATAAGTTGGTAGCCATTGGGGCTCAGTTTGATATTCCAAAAAAGATAAGAGATGACAAGAACTAGCCTCATATCAAAGTAATTATAAGGCCCTTTATACCTAATAATGTCACCAATTGGCAAGTATTTGATAGTGACCATCAAATAGATCTTTTTATAAAAGAGGAGGCTAAGTTTTCCTTAAAAAACTAGTGCAAACTATCACAATAATATGGAGGACAGATTGTACAATTGAAGACAAACAAGCTCCCTAAAGGCTTAGTCACACTTGAAAGTATTTTTAATGATGATGACTATTTAAAGAAGGAAAATCTAAGAAAGTATACTAAACAAGAAAACTATGACAGAGTACAAATATTCAAAGATAATTTGCTTGCTCTTGGGAAGGTATGTACTAGAAAAGAAAGATATGCTTTCATTGAATTATACGAAGAATTTTTTGATATATTTACATGGGAATATAGTGATTTAAAAGGTTTTGATACAATTATAGCTCAACATACCATAGATTTAAATGAGAATGCCAAACCTATCAATCAAAGGCAAAATCCAATCAATCCTAAGATTGAGCCTCTTATGATAAAGGATCTTATAAATTTGATTGAGTTTAAGATCATTTTTCCTATTCTGCATTCATCTTGGTTGGAAAACTTAGTCCCCATAAGGAAGAAGAATGGGGAGATCAGGTTATGTGTTGAATTTAGAGAGTTTAATAGAGTTTCCTTGAAGGACCATTATCCTATTCCTTCTATGGAGAAAATTTTTCAAGTTGTGGCAGGTAGTAAAAGGTTCTCACTCCTTGATGGATATTCTGTGTATAATCAGATTTTGGTAAAGGAAGGAGATCAATACAAGACAACTTTTATGACTAAATGGGGCATATATACTTATAGTAAAATGACTTATAGTTTGTCTAATGCTAGGGTAACCTTCAAACATGCAATAGATATGGATTTTCAAGGTCTAATAAATGATATAATGTTGGTATATCTTGATGATATCACAGTCTTCTCCAAGGATGCAAAGGATCTTTTCAATCATCTTAGGAATATTTTTGAGAAATGTAGAGAGTTTGGAATATCTCTTAATCTAAAGAAATGTGTGTTTATTTTTCATGAAATCAAAATTGTGGGACACATTATTTCAAAGAAAGGTCTATCCATAGATCCTAAAAGGGTGAGTGCAATATTACCATTGACTTTACCCAAACACAAGAAAGGTTTGAAAAACTTCTTTGGAAAAATCAATTTCATGAGGTTTATTCTTAGTTTTGCTAATTTAGTCAAGCCTCATTGGTAACATGACATTAGTGTCTAGGGTTAAACACAAGAATCTGACACTTATGTCCTACGTGGACACTAACATCTGACGCTATTATCTTGCATGGATGTTATTATCCAATGTTATTGTCTTGTTAGTTTTATGCATATTTAATTATCATTTATATATTTTTGCACTAAAATATAATTGCTAATGATTTTTTATTATTGTGTTCTTGGTTATAGAAGGATATACATATTCGATAGTTTTGGCATTGTTGGTATTATTCTACCTTAGTACAGCTAGGTCTAGATGTAGCTAACTTGGCTATTATTGATCAGAGAGGGTTGGATCACATGGCTAATTTGAGATAGATTCCATATGATATCCACCTCCTCACAACCTTAGCTGAGAAGTGGAACCTAGATACATGTAAGTTTTGGCTTCCCATAGGTGAGATAACACTCACTTTATAGGATATGTATTGGATTTTTTAGCTTACGATTCAAGGTGAGAGAGTACATGTTATTGGAGATGGTATCCCAGTATATATTCAACATTCCCATGTATATTTCATTGGCTAGAGGGATCAAAATATAGATCTAAGAAGTATGATTCATTCATTATTCATGTCATGTTCACTAAATGTTTAACCCTAAATTGGATTACAAAACCCTAATTTGGTATTAATAGGGTTAAGAATATATAAATGATAATGCACAAGGGTGATAATCATATCTACAACAAGATAATTAGGTGACCAACTTAGATATAAACATACACTTAATTTCTTATGCTAATAATAGGCTAAATATAGAAAGTACAACTAAGTTATGTATGGAAATGACAAATAAGTAATATACTTAGTTGGTTCTAATTCCAACATAGTGTTGGATTTTGAACGGGAAGAAATTAGGTTGGAAGGAGATTTTATAAGAATCATCAGATTCTAGATCTTAGTTTTTCTTTATTTCTATACACTAACGTCAGCTTGGGATAGTTGTGTTGATGATACTATATGGGTTCGACACAGGTGTCCTATATGGAATAACTATTGAAAAAGGATGTAACCACATATATGCTTTTGGGTTGGACTTCACACTCACTCTGGTACATTCAGATCTAGGTCATGTATTGTCACTCCTCATAAATTTGTGAAATCCTAGTTCTTCATCTTCATGTTGACCTTGGGTAAAATGGGTTAGTGGGCACATAGTGTTGAGCTAACCCCAAATACCCCTCTGAATATGAGTGCTACCTATATAGCCAATACTCTGAATGGGGCCTTAGACTGATGTAGTTTTTCCCTATGTGTTAGATTGTGTGTGAATCATGTAATATGTGCAAATTAAGTACAATTTTGACCTAGCTTGTAACTTATAAAATAAGATCTTGGGTTACTCCTTTAGTAATTTAGACCTATGGATGTGCAGTCCCTATAACTGGTATGGAAGTAGGGAATATTTATTTCATTGAATGCTTAACAGAATTCATTTGATAAGTTGCATTGGTCTTTCTTGGTCTTTCCTAGGTTTTCCTTAAGTGTAAAGCACTTATATGACTGAATACTTCAATGATATATTAAGTATGAAGAGATAAATATATATAAATATTAATAGTTATAGATCTGTAACTGATCACCTAACTATCCCATAATTGTTAAGTACATATGCCACCTAAACTACCAACTAAACATGAAACCAATGTAATAATATATTGCACTATAACTAAACATTAAATGATAACAATGTAATATACCAAATTTTTCCAACATTCCACCCTTTATTACATTGTTTCTACAAACATTATATTTCCTAATAGTGGTCCCCCCTTTATTACAAACACTGTAAAAAGATTTACACTCTTCGCATAGCTTGCTCACTTTCTGAGGTGGCATGCCATCCTTGTGGCTTCAAGGTCTTGGTGACACCTTAGTTTTTCCTTTCAAGATTAATAAACACTTGGAAGTGATAGGAAGACTTCTCTCTGCTAACACCTTCAATGGTTTCCTAGATTATGAGGATTACCACAAACCCATATGGTTTTCTGTTACAGGTTGACCATAAACTTGGAGGGTTGCAGGAGGTTTCTACTACACTTTGATGGTTTCTTAGATTACCACAAACCCTTTTCCAATAACTAAGAACTACTTTAGTGATTTTGCTCCCCACAATATTCTTTTTTAAGAGGTACCAAACTAGAAAATAATGCTTAGTGCTTTATTGAAAAATAAACTATAAAACATAAAATGAACACACCAAAATTTGTCACCATAGCAATGGTGTGACCCCATCGTAGGTGACTAATGAGAGGATGCCAAATGTCCTCCAGCCTTCTTATATCCTTAAGCCTCCAGTAAATGAAGCTACTTCACTCAGTCAATGTCTTGATGAAGCTCATATGCATGTCATTTATGAGGGCAAAATTCTTCCACTAACACATATGAATTAGGATGTCAGGTTCACCCAATAATGCATCCATACAAGATATATTTTAACATTTTAAAATATCGACAATGGACCCAAAACAACATATTCATAATTTTTTTTAATGACTTAACTCTATTGAGTCAATTTTACCATGAAACTCTAAACCCTGATAAACTATAAATATCTATTAAACAAATTGAGACTTTTGAGAAGAAATGAACCAATTAATAAACAAAGTCCAATATTTATAATGAGACTTAAGACTCTAAGAAACTTTTAAACCCATAATTATACTAAATAACTTAGAAACAACTCACTTTGCATGAACCTCTAAATTATTTGATAGGGACTTACTTTGAGCAAATATAAGTGTTGATTGGTGAAGGGGAACATGGTAGTATGCATGAATGGTTGCTTTTAAGACACAATAGAGATGTAGAGATAGCAGGTAAAGATAACTATTTAGATTTGCAGTAACTAAAATTGATACAATAATTAAATTTAATTGCTTATTCTTGATTTTTGGTGGCCCGAATAGTGATAGAAATAAAATGATGATCAATGTTACACCAAAATAGATTAGGAGAGATGAAATTTCACCTTGGATCATGTGCTTTATCTTCTCTAGTCTCAAATGTCTCCTTTCACTACTACGCACCTTCCTTCTCCACTTGGATGCATAGGTTCTGTTGGTTAAATACTCATATGAATATGGACACTTAATATATTTAAGGCTTGAATCTTCTTCCACATTGAAGGAGTAGAATAATTTGAATGCTTTGATTCACACCTTTCCCTTGTGTCTTCTTTCTTGGCTGTCACACTCTAGGGTTTCTTATCCATATTGGTTTCTTCCAAGTTTCTTAAAATTTACCAATGTGAGAGTCGAATGGATGAACTTTAGCTATGGGTTCCTCAACCTCTATAGACCATACATCAAACTCTATAGACCAGGCAAGCTTAAACTGAGCTAGACTCTCATTCATTGAGGCAAAAAACACAACATTACCCCTTCAAATTCCTCACAAACCTATCCTGAAATCATCAAACAAACTTCATATGCTCCTTGCTATGTAGCTTGAATACCAATGAAGCAATTATATAACTAAATACTTCAATGATATATTAAGTATGAAGAGACAAATATATACAAAGATTAATAGTTATAGATCTGTAACTGATCACCTAACTATCCCCTAATTATTAAGTATGTATGCCACCTAAATTGCCAACTAAACATGAAACTGGTGCAATAACAGATTGCGTTATAACTAAACACTAAATGATAAAAATGTAATATACCAAATTTTGCCAACAAAGTGAGGAATGAATGAGGGTTAAAATTATATTTATATCAATAATTTGGATAATTAAATCACATTAAATCACTTAGGATGACCATTAAGATACATTTTAGTTACAAATTATTTGACTTTAGAGCACTGGACACATGCGTTAGGTCACAACACTAATATTGACACTAGTCTTTATCCTAGATGTTAGTGTGCATGGAGCAGGAAAGTAGGTACAAGCTCATAACTTTCAGAGGTAAAATATAAGTACATTTTAAAATCATTTTAGGTAAGATAAAAGGCCTAGGTCATCAACATAAGACTGGTCAGACTAAGAGAAAAGGCTAAGGGGTAAAAGATAGAGCAAATGTTAGACTTATGAAAGAAGTAAAAGGTCTATAACTAAAAGGAATAACCAAGGTCTGAGTTTGCCAAATTTACAATACTGTGGTGCTATATAATCCATAAATATCATCTACAGTTTGATAAAGGTTGAAACAATTAAAAAAATATGTATGTAGCTCACCAAAAATTTAATTGGTCCATGTTAAAATCCCATAAATGACATTCTCAGTGCCAAATTGATTCATGTTTAAATCCCATAAATGACATTTTTTATGTCAAATTTATCCATATGCATATCTATCAAATGATGTTATATATTGCACAAGCTTAACAACTTTACTTGAGAAAGAGTACAAAATTCCAAGTTTCATGTTTTATTGTAAATGATCCGTGTTCAAACTTAAAACCATGACTTTTGGTGTTAATTCATCCATGTTTAAATCATAAACACCCCTCTATTTTATGGTTTAAATTGATTAATGTTAAAATTAGACAAATGCAATACTTTAAAGTAAATGTTGAACAATCTTAAAATGCTAATTGTAAAAATCCTACAAAATTGTAAATGCCTTATCAAATAGTTTGATTTGATGTTTTGTTGTTAATTTATGCTCAAATACTACAAATGAGCGACATGTTCTATGATAAGCAAGCTCTTTGGATAAACATTCACATTTACAAGTGAGATAAATGTGTATCTTCAAATCGTAGAAATTGCTCTTGTTATCGGGATTCATATTTAAAATTAAACTAAATTGATATTTTTAAAAAATCTTATAAATTATGTATTATATGCCAATAAAGCTTAGATCCTCCTATCGAGACGAGCTATAATCTACTCCAAGTAAAATTTTAGAAAGTCTACGATAAATCAACAAATTGTAAGTTCCTTGTCATGAACTTTAGAAAGTCTACAATAAATCAACAAATTGTAAGTTCCTTGTCATGAGTCCCTATTTCGATTTAAAATATTTATGCAAATTTATAATCATTATTCCAATAATATATTTTATATCTTATAATATAAAAATATTTACTTGAAAAGGTTCAATAAAACAAAAAATTGTACATTACTTTAAAATTTCATCATGAATCTTTCTCATTGATTTCAATGAGAAGATAATGTTTTCTCTTTATTTACTAAAATGTATCATGTTAAATATAACAATCCGAAGTTGTTGTTTAGAGGCAAGCATATCCACACTCACAAACATATTGATTTAATTAGGTAATCAATCATAATTTTTTAATATTTAACACTTTTTAATATGAATTATGTAATTCGTAGAGTGTGTAAACCCTAACAATTTATGAATGTTGGTTAAGCTCAAAGATTAATTAATCACCACTAACAACTTATAACAACTTAAAAATACAAATAAAATATTTATGTTTTTCAATTTCATAGCTCACCAATCATTTATCGGTTATCCAAACATGGAGCTATTCCACTTTATTTTAACAAGTTTTGTTTCGTCTTCCATTCTTTTCAAGGTTTTGCCCTAATAATGTTGTTTCGTCTTCCATTTTTTAAGATTTGGATTAGTATAGTTTAAGGTTTTGCCCTAATAATTTTGTTTCGTAATAATTTTGTTATTACGCTTACGTTATTCATAGATTCCTTGAAGAAAGACTGTTGAAATCTTTAAGAAAAAATCTGTTGAGTCTGCAATACAATGCAAGGAAAAGGAAATCTGGTTGTATGCGTGATACTGATGTTTCTTTGGGTTGCCGTGCCGTGTCGTACACATATTTACGAGTTGGTGAAGTCAAAGGCAAAACTAAAACAATAATCCATGCCAATCATGCCAACTTTGTGAGTTTCTTTCCAAATATATATATATATGGTGCGTTTGCGTGGACGTCACTTATTTTTTTCCTGAATTCACATATCTAACATAACAATAAAATTTAACATTTATGATGATGATGGGGTCCGCCACCTTTGCCTTGCGTTGCTTGCACAGATATTCTTTAATGGCGAAGATACACTACACCACCGTCCATGATATTATTATAAATATCACCCTTCGCGTTTGGATGTTGAAATCATCTGAAACACAACTGAGTTTGATAGAATTAATGGGCAACAACAAGTATGCAGTGTTGGTGGGATGCAATTATCCAAACACGCGAAATGAATTGCACGGCTGTGTAAACGACGTGGTGGGCATGCAGCGCACTCTGCTGAATCGTTTTGGGTTTGTGAAGGAGAATATTAAGCTTCTTATCGATACGGACGAGTCATACACGAAGCCCACAGGCGAAAACATATGCAACGCGCTGCTCGAAATGGTTGGCAAATCGAAGGGTGGAGACGTGCTCTTCTTTCACTACAGCGGCCATGGCACCCTCGTTCCACTCCACCACCACAAAGACGAGTGTATCGTTCCCTGCGACTTTAATTTACTCACAGGTTGGTTCCACTCCTCCGATTTGTTTTACAAGAATCGGCTCCACTTAAATATAAAATGAAATGAATTTGTGAGAAAATAAAATCTTCATTCCACTTTTATTACATCATAAAGTATGGGGATGTTTATTCAATATTCATAAATTGTGTGGGTTTACATTTTTTATAAATTATAAAAATTTTATTAAAAAATCTTTAAAAAATTGTGATTGGTTTTTAAGGATATGTTTGTTTATTTTTTATTTTCATAATTAATTATAATTTTTGACATTTATTTTATTGGATAATTCTCGTGGAATGAATCATTAAACCTGAGGAAAAAAAAGAAAACATTTATCTTGCTTGTTTAATGATTTTTATTTTTTTACAATTAAATCTTTATAGTTTGGTATTTTATTGATCATTTAAAAAAATATATATATTGTATTATATATTATTTATTGTGAAGTTTTTTTTAGTTAATTTGTTTTCATTAATTTAATATTTTAAAATAATAATTTATTAATTATGTTAAGAAGTATTTTATTATAATAATTCAGAGATGGTGATAAGTTGCAATGTTTATAAGTGCATTTATTTTAATTAGAATTTTAAATTTAATGTTCAATTAAACATCAATTACAAAAATGTGTGTGTGTGTGTGTGTTTTTTTTTTTTTTCAATTTAAAAATCATAATATTTTAATCATATTTAAAAATTGGAATTCTTAATTATAATATATAAAAAAATTTAAAATATATACATTAATTTTTTTAATATATTCATTAAATAGTTTATATCTTTTTAACCAATTAAATGTCTTCATTAACTTAAAGATATTTAAATATTTATTTTTGATTAAAATAATTTTATTAAAAAAAATATTTTTTTACTTATTAATATAAAATTTATTAATTTTATTTATTTATTAAATTATTTATTTTATTACTCCCATTGTTATAAGAAAAAAGTAACATTTGTTATAATTAAAGGGAAAAAATGTTATTGGAGAAACAATGATATTATTTTTTATATTAAAAAATGTTTATATATTAAATTAAATTATTATTATTCTTTATTAATAAATATTTATGTATTATATAAATATATTTTATTTATAATTAATAAAAATATATAGAAAATAATTATTTTATAATTAATTATAATAGTTGTTTTATAAAAATAATTGTAGTTTACACATATCATCCAATTTGTTTTACATTTAACATGAATTTATATTAATAATTTCTATTTTTTTTAAAATATTACATGATATCACTGAATTGCATATTATATTGATATTGTTTATTTATATTTCACAAATAAATATATAAAAAATTATAATATTAAATAAGTCTATATTTAAATCAATGAATTCTTTTAATTAATCAGTCAAAAATAAAAGACTCGTCCACACTCCAAAAATCACTTAAAATACAATCCTAACCTTAATAATTTGACTTTCTATATAAATATTTAAAAAGATATATAATTTTGATGAATAGATATATAAAAACATCATTCTCACCAATCAGAATAATACTTCCAAAAAAAAAAAACGGGTACTCATTTCACTGGTTTCAATCTCTCCCATATTTGATCATCATATGGTCAAATTCAATAATTTTGTAATTTTTCTACTTGTTTCTATTGCTTTGATGCATTGCAATGCAGACGAGGATTTTCGGTTGATCGTGAATCGAGTCCCCGACGGAGCGTCTTTCACCATGGTCTCGGATTCGTGTCACAGCGGAGGACTCATTGACAAGGAGAAAGAGCAAATCGGCCCTCATGCTTATACTCCTGAAAAACATGAAGATGAAGCTCCCAATACTAGCAAGTTTTTGCCCTTGGATTCCATACTGCAAATCTTAAGAGAAAAAACAGGGCAAGCTGAAATTGAAGCGGATGATATAAAGACGGCTCTGTTCCATCTGTTTGGCGACAACAGCAGCTGGAATGTGAAGAATAGTATCGAATGTGGTACGAAGGAATTGAAGGGCGAGGAAGCGCGCGTTCATCCAGACATGGGAATTCTGTTAAGTGGGTGCCAAACAAATGAGACCTCTGCGGATGCGTGCCCCTCCGGCAATCCGAAGGAAGCGTTCGGGGCTTTCACTAATGCTCTTCAAAGGGTGTTAGCAGGCCATCCGAGCCCCATCAATAACAGACACCTCGTTTTACAGACTCGAAAGCTTTTGAAACACGACAAATACTCGCAGCATCCATGTCTCTACTGCAGTGATCAAAACGCTGAGGCCAACTTCCTCTGCCAATGAAGATAAATTTCCATTTCACCACCACAATATTATTTGTGAATAAATAAAATGTTCAATTGCCTTCTTGCAAAGGTTGGAGATTATTCCAACTTTATAGCATTATATTTATTACTCGTAAATAATGTCACACTGATGATTAATAGATTATTTATTTTGGACAAATTATTGCTTGTAATAATTGTGGTTGTAAAGTTGTAAAAAATTATATTACATTATATTTATATGGTTTGGAATTAAATAGTGGTTGGTTGGTATATATTATTAGAGAGAGTAAAAAAATACTATTAAAAATTTATAAAAAGTCTATCAAAGCATAAGAATATTAAAAGTTTTTATTAGGTATAAGTAATAATATTTGAATTAGAAAAAGGTAATTTATGTGGAGAAAGGGCGTTGGTTTAAGTGGAGAGCTCTTTTAATGACATGATTAACGCCACCCTTCCACTTTAATTACCTTGCATAGTCAAAGGAACAAGCACTTTCTACTTAGGTGGTGGAGGAAAAACCATACCCATGTCCATGACATCCTACATTGGAAACTCCCACCTTGAAGGACCAATAGTGGTCTTACCATGAGCATGCAGACTCCGACCACTCTATTAAGGATGAGGGACCTGGAGAAGTCCCCTATAAGAGTGGCTTTACTATTGCCACATCACTAGTGGAGGATATCCTTAAGGCTATATGTCTAGCGAAATTGCACTCATGGTGTAAGGATCACTCCCCTAGTATTTAAGAAAATCCTGAAGGTAAACTACACTTTTTATGCGTGTGCTTGGATTTGAAAGCATATAAACACAAGAATATAAACCTTACCATTAATTTAAAACTACTTTAAAACACCATTGTTAAAATAATTGATTTTAAAGACTTCTAATAAAGCTAAAAAATAATAGTAGCTTTGAATAAATTCTAAATAAAAGAAATATACTCTAGCCAATGAGTAGAATTCCTTAATATAACAAGTCTCCATGAAATGGGCTTAGGATGGAAAGGCATAATAGGCTATGAGGATTTTACAAGCATTATGGGCATGAGGGAAACTCTAGAACAAGTGCTTCAAGGTCTCTAATCCCTTACAAGAATGACACTTAGGATGGGGAATCCAAAAATGAATAATCCTTTAGACCAAAAGAAATCTATAATAAACAAAACACTATAAAAATGCACAAGCTTGGGATCAAGCTCAACCTACCATATTCCATTGCGCTGAAAGATCCAAGTCCAAGATGAAGAGTTTAAACTTATACACTAAATAACTTACAAAGAGATGACAAACAAGGACTAAGAACTCCATATAAAATCTTAGGAGTGTAATTCTTGAAAGGCATATCATAGTTCCAATGCCATTTATTATGCAATAAAATGGTGGTTGAAGAGCCATGACCTCTTGAATATAAATAAAAATCAAAGTTAAGAAGTTTAAAATTCCTCTACAAAACAAGTAAGGAGTGTAGTCTCTAGAGGAAAAATGATCATGCAAAGTGTGAATGCCTTTCCTAAATTTCCTAAGAGCTTTACTTCCTAGAATCACTGTAAGAGGTAGGCTAGTGTTGTTGATGATGGGAGACCACCATATATTATGATCATTAAAGGAGTGACTCGATTTAAACCTATTTCTAGCCAAAGTGAGGAACATCTTAACTAACTCAAAAGTTTTGCAAATGCTACAGGAAATAAATGATATTTTAATAATGATAAGGACCAAGATGATAAGGAATACATATAAAACTCATCTCCCTTTTAGTCCGTCTTGTCATAAAACAAACCAATAGATATGCAATGCTTGAGAAAACAATTACATGCTTAAAAACACTCAATGGTTCTAATAATACTTTTATCCCAAAGTGTGATTCTTTGTATGTCGACATCAGTGGTGCCCATGCCTTATTTATCTCATGGAAAAAGATAAATATCCCAATAGACTATGTGAAAAAATAGGTTTGTTTTGCATCAACTCACAAAAAATCATATAACAAATCGAAAAACTTGTGATGAGCTGATTTAGATGCAAAAAAAAATGAGGATTAGTATAACTAAGTTGTAATATGAACCTTTGTGCATATTTGAAACTTAGTTTCCACATATAAAGGCTTGGTAACCCAATATGGAATTTTAGTCTCCACTCGTTGCAAAAAATACTAACACAAGTAAGATAAAGAGATTTTAAAATTAAACAAAATCAAAATAAATTATAAATTTTCCCTTTTTACCTATCCATTTCCAATTAAAATTATCAATCCATTCATGTATAAACAAATTAATTCCTTGAGTAAATGGATGCTTCTCAAACACCAAACCACTTTTTAAAGGCAGCCTAAAATTAATTTATTATTTCACCTCTTCGTTTTCTAACACATCTTTTGCAAACTTGAAGGGATACTTTAAGGAAAATAATACAAAAAAATCACTATTCTTATTCACTTCCATCAAGGATAAAACACATTTCTATAATTTAAATGCTCCAAATAAAAACAACAATAAAAATTTTTGATTCAAAAAAAAAAAAAAAAAAGAAATGGCTTGAAATTCAATGCCACCAATGTGTGACATCCAACCCATAGTTATAAGACTATTTGTCTTATCATGAACTTAATAGTTCATTGCCTAGGAATCCATAATTCATTATATCAAATTCATGCCAGTCTCATTATCAAAATTATTTATTCATGTCAATGGTTGATGATTATCTTTAAAATATTACAAATCCCAAGAACTTTTCATGCCATCAAAATCAAAACATGGAACCATTCCTTAAACCCAAACTCTTCATTTCATAATACTTGTGTTATATGTGGACCCTTGAAGAGCAAAGTGAAATTTTACTTAAAAAGATTTCTTTCCACTTGCTCAATTTTTGAAAAATAATTCAAACACTTTATCAGAACCACCAATACTCAATAAAAATATTACAACCTTTCAATCTTTCTTAAACACACTTTTCCTTTAATTGCACCCTTAAGGCCTTCTAGCCCTTCCTAACTGGTTTTATAGCTTTTTATTACAACATACAAACTTATTTGACAAAAAAATTATATTTTAGTATACCCATTATCCTTATCTACAACATATCTCAATTAAAATCATCACTCCTTTGGACCATTTCCTCTAAATTTTGACTTACACAGTTCTGTAATAGGCCTAATTAGCCCTATTTGAGCTTGCAACACCAATTCCACATGTGTGAACCATATTAAATGGACCTAAAACTAATTAAATCCTATTTATAATACAAAATACATTATATTACAAGTTTTTAAATCTTTTCACCATTGAAATTGAAAGAAACTTGAGTTTCCAATTCTTGTCAAATCCTAGTACAACAAAAAATAGGCCTAAGATTGAGAGATTATTGTTTGAGTATTCTTTTAATAAATTTAATGCATCTAATGTGGTTAATAAAGTATTAAATAACATATTACACTTTTAAAAATCCTTAAAACCATGCATCCAACCTTAAAACCTTCAACACATACCAATTTGGCCACAATCCTGCCTTAAGAACAATCACAGGGAAGAAAACTTAAAAATTCATAAATAAAGTTATATAAACTTTAAAAACCCAATTCAACTTGGAAAATTTATATTTATAATCCCTCTAAATTTTATATTTTATACCCAATGATTGGTATTGTACGGATTTACTCAGAAAATCAGATTTATAGTCATGATAATGTTCATAAATTTTGATTTTCTTGCAAAGTCTTACCAATTAGAAATTTTAAAGCAAACTACCGTGGATAAAATCATAAAATTTTGTTTAAAAACTATAAAAAAATGTATTAAGACACTCAAAAAATAAAATTCACTTACTTCTATTCAAAAAAATTCTCAAAACACCAAAATATAGACTTGTAACAAACCTACAACTATGTACTTCTTGGAATCTTCTAGCATGGTCATTCAAAGAGATCATACATCAACTCATAAATTCTTAAATAATATAAAATATATATATATATATATATATATATATATATATATAGAGTAAAATTAATCTTCAAATAATAAAACCTTCATTATATTTAAAAAAATCATATTTATATACAACTAACAAGTGTTAATGGCCTTGAAGGCCTTATTTGCAAGCTCTCACCCCTGCAACTTATTTCAGACTTCCTACCTCTTTCCTTAACACACTCAAACAAGGATGATATATATTTTATAATATTTTTCAATCAATATAGGGTTGAATCTTATCCTTCCACAACTAATTTACAAATATAGTTTAGAAGATTTCTTAACATAGTCTTCTCAAAAGCTTCTCAACCAACAACCATACTTGGCATATGAATTCCTTTACCTTCTCCAACGTACATGTAGAAATTTTTTTGTTTACCAAGATGTATTTAAATATTTAAGAGGGATGTTTTCACTTTTGAATTATTCTCTTAACCTCCAAATTCTAATCATCAAGGTTCCATACCCTCACAATTGCTAAAAGGGATTAGAAACTCCATGATAGTCCTTAAGATCTCCTTAAGACCGATTTTCACCTTTTAAATTGACTCAAGAACTTATTTAATGAATCATAGGTAACCATTTATCTTCAAGATATGATATAATAATATGAAAGACTAATTTACAATGCAATTGACCTCTTTTCATGACTTCATTAGACTACACAAGGTCTTATGACTTCAAAGGACTCTTCAAGACAACTATCTTCATGATTACAAATTTGAAATGATTTTTACAAGGAAACTTTCAAAAACCTCCTTATTAACATTATTGACCTGTAATAAGACACATTTATACTCAAAACACTTTTGAGAATCCTCTTTACAGATGTGGAGATAATGCTCTTGCATTGTATTGCCTATGTGCAAAAAATTTTGAACACCTGTTCAAAAGACTTTTTAATTTTTTTTCCAATTTATGATATCTTTGTATTCTTCACCTATTATTTTGCTTGATATCAATTATTCTTCAACCAATTTCTCATAAGGATGAGCATGTAACTCTGCTCTACACATAGTCCTCTTCTTTACAACTTGATCCTCCAAGATGAGTATGTTTCTTTGAAACTTCTCAAGAAATTCTTGCACAAAAATATCCATATCTTCACATAAAATTACACATGCAAAATCCAATAAAAAATTAGACATAAAAATTTGAGACTTATAAGTCTCTTCATGTTCTTCTTGCCACCATCCTTACTCATTTGAGATCTCTTTGATCTCAAAAAATCTCTTAATCTCTCTTCTAGGAGATAATTCCTCTTCTATGGCTATTTCATTGCTCAAGGCATACTCCAAAAATTCCAACTCAACCTCCAACTACTCTTTAATATTTTAGATAAATGATTCATATGATGGTAAATTTTGTGCTCCAAAGTACTTCTTTAAATCTACAATCTCTTTTATGTAATCAAATTCATCAACTTTAGGTCCTTCTTCTTCTTTTTGTTGTGCCTTTACATAAATTCAAGTATATTCTCTTCCTTGATTTCTTCATGCAATCCAAATTTTTCATCTTTGTCATCATGACAAACAAACATGATGCCTTGTTGCTCAACTAGAAACTCTTCCTCACTTAACGCTTGTTGTTACAAATCTTCTTTCTCCTTCAGGGAATCTTCTTCAAAGGTTAAAATCTCAATTTGGATCTCTTCTTCATCATCTCTTTCACTCATAAGCCTATCCATTGGCTCAAAAATTTCACAATACTCCACCACCTATGTACCTATACTCACAAAATCAAAAGCAAAATTAGATATAAAAATTTGAGTTTCCTCTTCCATATTGAGCTTCTTTAGATCTTCCTTTAGTTGCTTGCATAACAACTTATTTACTCTCTTTCTTCTCCTTGAAATCAATTTGACTGGACATTTTACCTTCCTCTTCATCACCCATCCATTCCATGGATTTGACATATTATCTACCATCAATCTCAACAATGCTATCTTATGTTTAATCTCACTGATTCCTCTTTTGAAATCTTCTTCTTGCTATTGCTTCCTTCTTATTTCTCTTTCTCTCGTTTTATTTTCTCTCATTTAGTTATTTGTTTTAGGTAGTAATTTAATCACTCTCTTTACCATCTATATTTTCTATAGTAATTTTATCTCACCTTGATCCATCTCCATCATCTCATCTAAGTCTATTGCACCTTGGTCTTTTGACAAACTATTTTTTCCTCTTAGTCTCACCTAAGTCTATTTCACCTTAGTATTTGACATTTATCCAAGATATCTTCTTCTTACCTTGGATTATTTCCTTAGAGCATCCTCTTGTGCTCTATGAGCTGAGATAAACAACTCTTTACTTCTTTAATCCTCCTTGGCTTTCACTTTCTTCTTGACTGCCTTGCTCTTCCCTTTACAAGAACCTTCTCTGCATAAACTCTTAAAATTGATCAATTAATCAATAATAAAATTTTCAATAGAAAATTCATTGCTCTGATACCAAAAATTATGATACCAACATGTGATATCCAACCCATAGTTATAAGAATATTTATGTCTTATCATGAACTTAATAGTTCATTGCCCAGGAATCCATAATTCATTTTATCAAATTCATGATAGTTTCATTATCAAAATTATTTATTCATGTCAATGGTTGATTATGATATTTAAAATATTACAAATCCTAGGAAACTTTCATGCTATCAAAATCAAAACATGAAACCATTCCTTAAACCCAAACTCTTCACTTCACAATACTTGTCTTGTATGTGGACCCTTGAAGACCAAAGTGAAATTTTCCTTAAAAAGACTTCTTTCCACTTTATCAATATATAAAAAACACTTCAAACACTTTATCAGAACCACCAATATTGAATCAAAATATTACAACATTTCAATCTTTCTCAAACACCATTTTCTTTTAATTGCACCCTTAAGGCCTTCTAGCCCTTCCTAACTAGTTTTATAGAATTTTATTCCCTTATAAAAACTTTTTTGAAAAAATAATTACATTATAGGATACCCATTATCCTTCTCTACAAAATATATCAATTAAAAGCATCACTCCTTTGGACCATATCCTCTAAATTTTGACTTACACAATTCTGCAATAGGCCTAATTAACCTTGTTTGAGCTTGCAACACCACCTCCACATGTGTGAACCATATTCAATGGACCTAAAACCAATTAAATAATATTTATAATTATAAAATACATTATATTATAATTTTTTATATCTTTACACCATGGAAATTGAAATAAACTTAAGTTTCCAATTCTTGTTAAATCCTAGTACAACAAGAAAAAGGCCTAAGATTGAGAAATTATTATTTGAGCATATTTTTAATAACTTTAATGAATATAAGGTGGTTTAAAAAGTCTTAAATAACATATTATACCCTTAAAAATCCTTAAATCCATGCATACAACATTAAAACCTTCAAGACATAGCAATTTGGCTACAATCTTGCCTTAAGAATAGTCATAGGGTAGCAAGATTAAAAAATTCATAACTAAAGTTATATAAACTTTAAAAAATTAAATAATATTGTAAAATTTATATTTTTAATCCCTATAAATTTTATATTTTATACCCAATGATTGGTATTGTACGTATTTTCTCAAAAAATCAGATTTACAGTCATGATAATGTTCATAAATTTTGATTTTCCTACACAGTCTTACCAATTAGAACTTTTAGAGCAAACTATTGAGGATAAAATCATGAAATTTTGTTTAAAACATATAAAAAATGTATTAACACATTTAAAAAAATAAAAATCACTTACTTCTATTAAAAAATATTCTCAAAACACCAAAATGTAGACCTACAACAAACTTGCAACTATGTATTTCTTGGAATCTTCTAGCATGGTCATCCAAATAGATCATAAATCAACTCATAAATGATTAAATAATATAAAAAAAATTTATAAATATAATAAAATTAATCTTAAAGCAACAAAAACTTCATTATATTTAATCAAACCATACTTATATACAACTTACAAGTGTTAATGGCCTTGAAGGCCTTATTTGCAAGGCCTTACACCTGCAACTTACTTTAAATTTCCTAAATCTTTCCTCAACACAATCAAACAAGGATGATATATATTTTATAATATTTTTCACTCAAGAGAGGTTTGAATCCTATCCTTCCACAACTTATTTAAAAATATAGTTTAGAAGATTTCTTGACAGTCTTTTTCAAAATCATCTCAACCAACAACCATACTTGGCATATGACTTCCTTTACCTTCTCCAATGTACATGTAGAAATTTTTTTGTTTACCAAGATGGATTTACATATGTAAGAGGGATGTTTTCAAATTTTAATTATTTTCTTTACCTCCAAAATCTAATCACCAAGGCTCCATACCCTCACAATTTCTAAAAGGGATTAGAAACTCCATGATAGTGCTTAAGATCTCCTTAAGACCGATTTTCACCTTTTAAATAGGCTCAAGGAATTATTTAATGACTCATTAGTAACCATTTATCTTCAATATATGTTATAATAATATGAAAGACTAGATTACAAGGCAATTGACCTCTTTTTATGACTTCAAAGGACTCTTCAAAACAACTATCTTCATGATTACAAATTTGAATTGATTTTTGAAGGAAAACTTTCAAACACCTCCTTATTAACATTATTAACCCATAATAAGACATATTTGGACTCAAAACACTTATGAAAATCCTCTTTATAGATGTGGAGATAATACTCCTGCATCATACTCCCTATGTACAAAACATTTTGAACACCTATTCAAAAGACTTTTTCCTTTTATCCAATTTATGATATATTTGTCTTCTTCACCTCTTCTCTTTCTTTATATCAAGTATTCTTTAGCCAATTGCTTAAAAGGATGAGCATGCAACTCTAATCCACACATAGTCTTCTTCTTTGCAACTTGATCCTCCAAGATGAGGATGTTTATTTGAAACTTATCAAAAACTTCTTGCTAAAAAATCTCCATCTCTTCACATAAACCTGCACATGCATAGTCTAATACACAATTAGACATAAAAATTTAAGACATAAAAGTATCTTCATGTTCTTCTTGCCACCATCCTTACTCATTTGAGATCTCTTTGATCTCCACAAATTTCTGAATCTCTCTTCTAGGACATAATTTCTCTTGTATGACTATTTCATTGCTCAAGGCATACTCCAAAAATGCCAACTCAACCTCCATCTGCTCTTTACTACTATAGACAAATGATTCATTTGATGGAAATTTTGTAATCTAAAGTGCTTCTCTAAATTTGCAATCTCTTTCATATAATCAAATTCATCAACTTCATGTCCTTCTTCTCCCTTTTTTTGTAACTTCACATCAAATTCAGGTATATTCTCTTCCTTGATTTCTTCATGCAATTCAAATTTTTCATCTTTGTCATCATGACAAACAAACATGATGTCTTGTTTCTCAACTAGCAACTCTTCCTCACTTAAATCTTTCTGTTAAAAATCTTCTCTCTCCTTTGGGGAAACTTTTTCAAAGGTTAAGAACTCAATTTAGATCTCTTCTTCATCATCTCTTTCAATCATAAGCCTATCCATTGGTTCAAAAATGTCACAATCCTCCATCACTTGTGTACCTGCATTCATAACATCAAAATAAAAATTAGATATAAAAATTTGAGTTTCCTCTTCCATATTGAGCTTCTTTAGCTTTTCCTTTAGTTGCTTGCATAAAAACTGATTTACTCTCTTTCTTCTCCTTGCAATCAATTTTACTAGCCATTTTATCTTCCTTTTCATCACCCATCCAATCCATGGATTTGACATATTCTCTGCCATCAACCTCAAAAATGTTATCCTCTATTTAATCTCACTGATCCTCTTTGGAAATCTTCTTCTTGATGTTGCTTCCTTTTTATTTCTCTTTCTCTCATTTGGTTCTTTGTTTTAGGCAATACTTTCATCACTCTCTTCACCATCTGTATTTTCTCTAGCAATTTTATCTCACCTTACTCCATCTCCATCATCTCATCCAAGTCTATTGCACCTTGCTCTTTTAACAAACTATTTTTTCCTCTTAGTATCACCTAAGTATATTTCACCTTAGTATTTGACCTTTATCCAAGATATCTTCTTATTACCTTGGCTTCTTTCGTAAGAGCATCCTCTTGAGATCTACGAGCTAAGCTAAACAACTCTTTACTTCTTTAAGCCTCCTTGGCTTTCACTTTCTTCTTGACTAGCTTGCTCTTCCCTTTACAAGAACCTTCTCTGCATAAACACTTCAAACTTATCCATTAATAAATAATAAATTTTTCAATATAAAATTCATTACTATGATACCATAAATTATGACACCCATGTGTGACATCCAACCCACAGTTATAAGACTATTTATGTCTTATCATGAACTTAATAGTTCATTACTGACGAATCCATAATTCATTATATCAAATTCATGCTAGTCTCATTATCAAAATTATGTACTCATGTTAATATTTGATGATGATATTTAAAACATTTAAAATCCTAGGAAACTTTCATGCCATCAAAATCAAAACATGGAACCATTCCTTAGACCTAAACTCTTCATTTCATAATACTTGTCTTGTATGTGGACCCTTGAAGAGAAAAGTGAAATTTTAATTAACAATAATTATTTAAACTTGCTAAATATCTTAAAAAAACTTCAAAATTTTTATCAGAACCACCAATATTGAATCAAAAGATTGCAACCTTTCAATATTTCTCAAACACCCTTTTCCATTAATTGCACCCTCAAGGCCTTCTAACCCTTCCTAACGGGTTTTCTAGCATTTTATTCCCTTATAAGAAATTATTTTATAAAAAAATACATTATAATATACCAATTATCATTCTCTAAAATATATCTCAATTAAAATTATCACTCCTTTAGACCGTATCCTCTGAATTTTGACTTACACAATTCTGCAATAGGCCTAATTAGACCTATTTGAGCTTGCAACACCACCTCCACATGTGTGAACCATATTAAATGGAAATAAAAAAAATTTAATCCTATTTATCATTAAAATATACATTATATTACAATTTTTTAGATCTTTACACCATGGAAATTGAAAGAAACTTGAGTTTCCAATTCTTGTCAAATCCTAGTATAACAAGAAACATGGCTAAGATTGAGAAATTCTTGTTTGAGTATTTTTTAAATAACTTTAATGCATATAATATGGTTAAAAAAGTATTAAATTACATATTACACCTTTAAAAATACTTAAATCCATGCATGAAACCTTAAAAACTTCAAGACATACCAATTTGGCCACAATCCTGCCTTAAGAATAGTCACAGGGCAACAAGATTAGAAAATTCATAAATCAAGTAATATAAAATTTAAAAACATTAATTACACTTGGAAAATTTATGTTTTAAATCCATCTAATATTTATATTTAATATCTAATGATTGGTATTTTATGGATTTACTCAGAAAATCAGATGTACAATCATGATGATGCTCTGATTTTCCCACACAGTCTTACTGATTTAAAATTATAGAGAAAAATATTAAGGATAAAATAATTAATTTTTTTTATAACCTATAAAAACATGTATTAATAGACTAAATAAATAAAAATCACTTACTTCCATTAAAAAATATTCTCAAAACAACAAAATGTAGACATGCAATAAACCTGCAACTATATACATCTTAGAATATTCTAGCTTGGTCATTCAAAGAGATCATACATCAAATCATAAATTATTAAATAATATACGAAACAGTGATATTAATATTTTTTAAAAAAAACTTCATTATATTTAATCAAATTATAATTATATACAACTTACAAGTGTTAATGGCCTTGAAGGCCTTATTTGCAAACCCTCACACCTGCAACTTACTTCAGACTTCTTGCCTCTTTCATCAACACACTCAAAAAATAATGATATATATTTTATAATATTGTGCACTCAAGATAGTTTTGAATCCTATCCTTTCTCATCTAATTTAAAAATATAGTTTAGAATATTTCTTAACATAGTCTTCTCAAAATCTTCTCAAACAACAACCATACTTTGCATATGACTTCCTTTACCTTCTTAAACGTACATGTATCACATTTAGTGTTTAACAATATGAATTCATATGTAAGATGGATTATTTCACATTTTAATTATGCTCTTAATCTCTAAATTTTAATCTCCAAGGTTCCATACCCTCACAATTGCTAAAAGGGATTAGAAACTCCATGATAGTCATTAAGATCTCTTTAAGACTAATTTTCACCTTTTAAATAGACTCAAGGACTTCTTTCATGAATCATAAGTAAAAATTTATCTTCAATATATGTTATACTAATATGAAATACTACTTTACAAGGCAATTGACCTCTTTTCATGACTTCATTAGACTACACAAGGTCTTATGTCTTCAAAGGACTCTTCAAGACAACTATCTTCATGATTACAAATTTGAATTTATTTTTGTAGGGAAAATTTCAAACACCTCCTTATTAACATTATTTAAACCTAATAAGACACATTTAGACTCAAATTTTTTTTGAGAATCCTTTTTATACATGTGGAGATAATGCTTTTGCATCATACTCCATATGTACAATTTTTTTTTAACACCTGTTCGAAAGAATTTTTCCTTCTTTCCAATTTAAGATCTCTTTATATTCTTCACCTCTTCTCTTTCTTGATATAAATTATTCTTCAACTATTTTCTCATAAGGATAAGCATGAAACTCTACTCCACACATAGTCCTCTTCTTTGCAACTTGATCCTCCAAGATGAGGATGTTTCTTTGAAACTTCTCAAGAAATTATTTCTCAAAAATATCCATATCTTCACATAAACCTGAACATGCACAATCCAATACACAATTAGACATAAAAATTTGATACTTATAAGTCTCTTCATGTTTTTCTTGCCACCATCCTTGCTCATTTGAGATCTCTATGATCTCCACAAATGTCTCAATCTCTATTCTAGGACATAATTCCTCTTCCATGGATATTTCATTGGCCAAGGCATACTCAAAAAATTCCAAATCAGCCTCCAAATACTCTTTAATAATGTATAAATGATTCATTTTATGGAAATTTTTTTGCTCCAAAGTACTTCTCTAAATTTGCAATCTCTTTCAGATAATCAAATTCATCAACTTCATGTCCTTCTTCTTCCTTTTTTTGTACCTTCACATCAAATTTAGGTATATTCTCTTCTTTTATGTCTTAATTCAATCCAAATTCTTCATCTTTGTCATCATGACAAAAAAACATGATGTCTTGTTGCTCAACTAGCAACTCTTCCTCACTTAACACTTGCTATTCTAAATCTTCTTTCTCTTTCAGGGAATCTTCTTCAAAGGTTAAGATATTAATTTGGATATCTTCTTCATCATATATTTCAATCATAAGCCTATCCATTGGCTTAATAAATTCACAAATCTCCATCACTTGTGTACCTGCACTCACAACATCAAAAGCAAAATTAGATATAAAAATTTGAGTTTCCTTTTCCATATTAAGCTTCTTTAGCTCTTCCTTTAGTTTATTTCATAACAACTTCTTTAATCTATTTATTCTCATTGTAATCAAATTTACTATCCATTTTATCTTCCTATTAATCACCCATCCATTCCATAGATTTGACATATTCTCTGCCATCAAACTTAACAATGCTATCCTTTGTTTAATCTCACTGATTCATCTTTGGAAATATTCTTCTTGTTGTTGCTTCCATCTTATTTCTTTTTCTCTCATTTAATTTTATATATTTTTGTTATTTGTTTTATGTATTAATTTCATCACTCTCCTCACCATTTGTATTTTCTCTATCAAGTTTATCTCACCTTGCTCCGTCTCCATCATCTCATCTAAGTCTATTACACCTTGGTATTTTGACAAACTACTTTTTCCTCTTAGTCTCACCTAAGTCTATTTCACCTTAGTCTTTGACATTTATCCACTCTCTCTTATTATTACCTTATATTATTTCCTTAAAGGATCCTCTTGTGCTCTACCTACTGAGCTAAATAACTCTTTACTTCTTTAAGCCTTAGCTTTCACTTTCTTCTCGACTGCCTTGCTCTTCCCTTTACAAGAACCTTCTCTGCATAAACACTTCAAAATGATAAATTAATAAATAATCAAATTTTAAAGAGAAAATTCATTTCTCTGATACCATAAATGATGAAACCAACATGTGACATACACCACATAGTTATAAGACTATTTATGTCTTATCATGAAATTAATAGTTCATTTCCCAGGAATCTATAATTCATTATATCAAATTTAGTCCAGTCTCATTATAAAAATTATTTATTAATGTAAATAGTTGATGATGATATTTAAAAAATTAAAAATCTTAGGAACCTTTCATGCCATCAAAACCAAAACATGGAACCATTCCTTAAACCCAAACTTTTCATTTCATAATACTTGTCTTGTATGTGGACCCTTGAAGAGCAAAGTGAAATTTTACTTAAAAAGACTTATTTCCACTTTTAAATCTCTGAAAAACACTTAAAACACTTTTTTATAATAATCAATACTCAATCAAAATATTAAAACCTTTCAATCCTTCTCAAACACCCTTTTGCTTTAATTGCACCCTTAAGGCCTTCTAACCCTTCCTAACTGGTTTTCTAAATTTTTATTTTCTGATACAAACTTATTTGATAAAAATATTATATTTTATGATACCCATTATCCTTATCTACAACATATCTCAATTACAAGCATCACTCCTTTGGACCATATCATCTAATTTTGACTTACACAATTTTGTAATAGGCCTAATTAGCCTTGTTTGAGATTGCAACACCACCTCCACATTTGTGAAACATATTAAATGGAACTAAAATAAATTAAATCATATTTATTTTGAAAAATACATTATATTATAATTTTTTATATCTTTACACCTTGGAAATTGAAATAAACTTGAGTTTTCAATTCTTGTAAATCCTAGTACAGCAAGAAATAGGCCTAAGATTGAGAAATTCTTGTTTGAGTATGTTTTAAATAACTTTAATGAATAAAATGTGATTAAATAAGTATTAAATAACATATTAAACATTTAAAAATCCTTAAATCCATGCATGAAACCTTAAAACCTTTTAGACATACCAATTTGGCCACAATCCTACCTTAAGAATAGTCATAGGGTAGTAAGCTTAAAAAAATCATAAATCAAGTTATATAAAATTAAAAAACCTCATTAAACTTGGAAATTTTATGTTTTAAATACTTATAACTTTTTTATTTTACATCCAATGATTGGTATTGTATGCATTTTCTTATAAATTCAAATTTATAGTCATGATAATGTTCAAAAAATTTGATTTTCCTACACAGTCTTACCAATTTGAAAATTTAGAGTAAAATATTGAGGATACGATCATTAAATTTTGTGTATAACCTATAAAAAAATGTTTTAACACACTCCATAAATAAAAATCACTTACTTATATTCAAAAATATTCTCAAAACACCAAAACATAACCCTGTAACAAACCTGCAACTATGTACTTCTTGAATTTTTCTAGCATGGTCATTCAAAGAGATCATACATCAACTCATAAATAATTAAAGAATATACCAAAAATTTATATTTAGATTATAATTAATATTCAAACATAAAAACCTTAATTATATTTAATCAAATCATACTTATATACAACTTACAAGTGTTAATGGCCTTGAATGCATTATTTGTAAGCCCTCACACCTGCAACTTACTTCAGACTTTCTACCTCTTTCCTCAACACACTCAAACAAGAATGATATATATTTTATAATATTTTTCACTCAATATAGGGTCTAATCCTATCCTTTCTCAACTGATTTACAAATATAGTTTAGAAGATTTCTTAACATAATCTTCTTAAATTCCTCTCAACCAACAACCATACTTGGCATATGACTTCCTTTACCTTCTCCAACGTACATGTAGCAAATTTTATGTTTACCAAGATGGATTTACATATATAAGATGATTTTTTCACATTTTAATTATGATCTTAACCTTCAAATTCTAATCTTCAAGGTTTCATACCCTCACAATTGCTAAAAGGGCTTACAAACTCCATGATAGTCCATAAGATCTCCTTAAGACTAATTTTAACCTTTTAAATGAACTCAAGGAATTATTTAATGACTCATAAATAACCATTTATCTTCAATATACATTATACTAATATGAGATACTACTTTACAAGGCAATTGACCTCTTTTCATGACTTCATTAGACTACACAAGGTCTTATGACTTCAAAGGACTCTTCAAGACAACTATCTTCATGATTGAAAATTTGAATTGATTTTTGAAAGGAAACTTTAAAATACCTCCTTATTAACATGATTGAACCCTAATAAGTCACATTTATACTCAAAACACTTTTGAAAATCCTCTTTAAAGATGTGGAGATGATGCTCCTACATCAAAAGTGCTTTGGAACTCCTCCCATTGATAAAACCTTAAGAATAAAAGAATAAGTATTTGGAGATAAATTTGTTTCTTACTTGTTTACCCAAGACACACTCTAATACTAAAT
Organism: Torreya grandis; assembly: GCA_037957365.1. Classification (NCBI taxonomy): domain Eukaryota; kingdom Viridiplantae; phylum Streptophyta; class Pinopsida; order Cupressales; family Taxaceae; genus Torreya; species Torreya grandis. The sequence continues at coordinate 581,583 of JARHVA010003898.1, forward strand.
GTGGAATCAAAATTTATTTCATTGATTTAATTAAAAATGGTATAATAGTTACATATTTATACACCTCACATGTATAACACCATTGGTTACAAATAACCAAATATGTCTTGAGTTGAGAATCCCAAACTATATTATAGATACCAAACCCAAAAAACTAATAAAATTACTTTGAAATAGACTATATCCTAGAAATCTGTAAAAATTATTTACTATGATGTATTAAATTTTATAGCATTTCAAGATATTATAATTTATTCTATGAATGTCATGTATTTTCATAAATTTATGGTGTATAATATAGTCATTATGATGATTATAATAGTGAAAATTACATTAATGAAAGGTTATAAAAAATATTTTTTCCCCAATTTATCTAGGTGAATATACTAATAACATATGTGTATTTGGTGTTGGCTCCTTTCACATAATCCCTAATGATTATGGATAGTATAATTTGATAGGAAAGAATCTATTAGTAAGTGAAACACCATGAGATTCACATAAATAAAGCTATAAAAATATGGATTTGGACTTATATGTACATAATGAATTGTTTCTCTTCAACCAATTGATTCATTTATAGAACATGAAATAACCCTAACAAAAACATTAAGAGATGATGTCATTTTAGGTTTATCTTGTCATATTGTGACCAATATCTATTTTCTAAATTCTACATATAATATTAATGTGAATATAAATACCTCTCATAAATATTATTGAAATGAAAATTAATAATATTTTAATAAATAGGATTAGTTAGAATAACAAGATAGAGTTGAAAATATTAAGAAATAATACACAGAAAACCCTGATGAAATACCTAAACTTATAAATATATGGAAAAAGTTAAATATTTACCAAGTCTTGGAATCATTTTTACAATGTATGATAATCCTACTCAATTTTTTCTTGATCTTCATGTTACTTATATTGTAAAATTCATTTCTAAAAATGTTATTACTTTTCAAATCCCTTCAATTTATTAGCTTGTTTCTACTTCTTGTATTTTTCAAAATGATTAATATGTTTCAATTTTTTAGAAATACCTTTATATAAATATAAATATTTACAAAATTCCTCTTATTCAACCATATTTTTCCCATAATTCTTCTTGAATGTATTTATGTGTTGTTAATTCTTTTATTTTATCAAATCATTTTTTTTTCCAACTTATGCTACTCTACTTCTATTCCAAATCTTGAAATCACTACCATGATGTATATAATGCATGAATTGTAAAACCAAATCAATGTTATTTATAAATGATCTCAAAATCAAAATAATAAGGTCACTTACAATGCTATTATTTTAAACCCCTTTTACTCATTGAATACTTGCATTCCCATTTTCAATAAAAATTGTCGCTCCAAGGTTTGGGTTGTACAATGAAAATTACAATCCTTTTTATTAGATTATATTATTTTATGCCTCATGTTTATAGTTTTATCATGATAACAAATTATTTATCAATTTATTATTTAGGATCTTGAAGGATTATGTGCTTGATTATTTCTATATTTTATCATGGGGATTTTTATACATTGTATATAGTTTTTATTGATGATTTCTTGGCTCATTTTTAGATTAATATTGGTATGAAATTAATGGTTAAATACTTATCTCAAATTAAATAAGAATACAATGAGCACATTATATATTTTTTGAAGTGGGTCATAATCAAAGATCAGGATTGGATAGACATGAATGCACGAAGAAAAATATTATTATAGAAGTGAAATCAAACATGAGTAGAAAAAACTAGTCTTCAACAATAAAAAAATATATTATGAGAATTAGACAAATAGATTTATAAAATGTACATTATAGAGAGAATAACAAATCAACTCAAAATTTAAAAATAGGGTTAATCAACAATATTTTACTTAATGACATAATGACACCTAAGCAAGCTGAACAACATGTGTAAGGAAAAAATTATTAAATGGAATAAAAGCCTACACTAACACCCCCTTAAGAATAAATTAGGTGGGTAGAATAATTGGGTCCAGACAACAAGGCCTAATGAGGTACCCAAGTATAATAAAATATCCTCAAAAGAATAGATAGAATCCCCCAATAAGTAGAGAGAAAGAAATAACTAAAAATACCCCCTAAAGATGATGCTAGAGTTGCCCAAACCTAGAGAAGAGCCCATAAATGAAGATACTTTCTCTAAGTGAAAGGTTTGGTGAATATATCAACAATTTTATTCAAAGTTTGAAAATAATAGAGATCATTTACTTGCTCATCAATAAGATCCTGAATGAAATGAATGTGAATATTGATATGCTTGGTTCATTGATGGATTACTGTATTTTTATAAATATGGATGGTGTTTTGATTGTCATAGAAGATGGATGTTGGTCATAGAAATTGGATGATGTACTCAGTAAGAATACCCTAAATCTAGATAACTTCAATGTTAGCATTAATAAATACTCTATATTATGCTTCTGTAGAAGATAAAGAAATAACATTCTAATTCTTGATTGACCAACTAATTAGTCCTAAACCAAATGATAAATTGTATCTTAAATTAGACTTATGATTTTGGATATCTCTAGTCCAATTTTAATTTATATATGCAATTAGGTCAATGTTAATGCTTTCCCATAATGAATCCCAAAAATATGAGTACTCTAAATGTAGTGGGTATTATTTTAGTTGATTTCAAGTTCAACTCATGTGGTTCTTGCATAAATATAGAGACCATGCCCACTACATATGATATGTTAGGTCTAGTGCACGTAAGGTAGATGAAACTACCAACAAGTTTTTGATAAAAGGTAGTATTGACTAAAGGATAAGGAAAAATAGCATCAAGCTTCACACTAGATATAAAGGGAGTTGGAGTTGGATTATAGTCAACCATGTTAAACCATGCAATCAAATCAAGATCATACTTGGATTGTATAATAGTGATCCCATTATCAAATTGAGAAATTTCAATCCTGAGGAAGTAATGCAACAAGCCCTCAATTATTGAGTACTTGTTAGAAAAAGGAGTTTTCATTATTGTAATGGTAGATGAATAACTTCTATGATCAATATGTCATCCACTTAGAGAGCCAAAATCAACAGTGAATCATTCTATCAAAAAATTTAGACATTCAGATTAAAATGGCATTTACTAAATACAACTAAAATAATAAATGAGTCCATCTTGGCATACCAAGCTTAAAGAGATTATTTGAGGTCATAGATACATTTTTAAATTCTAAAAAATAAGAAATAATCTTCCAAAAAAAATTGTGATTTTTCCATGTATATCTCCTTTTTTAGGTCACTATGAAGAAAAATACTCTTCATGTCCATTTGATGAAAATCTTAGTGATGTATTATGGCAATGGTAAGAGTGATTCAAATTGAGTTCATTTTGGAAACTAGGGAAAATGTCTCAATATAGTCAATGATAGGTACCTGATAAAAACCCTTTGATATCAAACATGCTTTGAAGTTGTCTAAGGACACATCTATTGTAATTTTTGTTTAATAGATCCATCTACTTCAAATAAGTTTTCCTCCCTAGGAAGAGGGACTAAATACCAAGTGTTGTTCCTCAGCAAGTATCCATGCTCCTCTTCCATAGAAATATTCCACTTAGGTGTACCTGTTGCCTTGAGAAACCATTGTGTATTAGAAGTAGATGCATTGAATGAATGTGGGACATTCTAGAATTATGAATGAGTCCACCTAGTGTTTGATGGATCTCCAACCCAATATCCAACACTTTGGAGTGTTTATCTATATTAAAGAGGACCATAATTTAGAGAGTCAGGAAAGGATTCCTCATCCCTTGAGGATATTCTAGGAGAATAAAGAAGTGAGTCCCCATCACTACTCTTATCATTAGAAATATAAAAAGAATTCAAACCATCAGGAACCTGCTCAGGTGGATCTAAATCATTAGAAATGTCATCAAATCTGAGTGAGTCTAAGGAAGAGGGATAAGTGTCAAGTGTGGAGTCTAAAGTAACCTATTAAAAATGAACACTTTTCTCAATGAACAACTCATGAGTGGTGGCATGGAGAAGCTTGTATCCCTTAACACCCTCAGGGTCTAATGAATATGTAAGTATGACTCTAAGGTTCCATTGCCTTACATTTATTCTAGGATTGTGGGCCATAGTAGGAGACTCAAACACTTGAAAGTGATTAATTATGGGTTTAAAAATTATCTATTCTTAAAAAAGAGTGACCTTATTCAACACTTTCTGAAGAACTTAGTTCTAGATATAAAAAGCATAGTTGATGGCCTCAAACCAATATTGAGGTGAAAGTGATTTGGAGTGTAAGATATAATTGGTCATTTCCTTCAAGAACCTATTATTCCATTCTACTACACCAATATATAGAGGACTATATATAACTATACACTATAGTTCAATCTTATCTTAAGTGAAAATTTTCTCAAAATAATTATTGACATACTCACCACCATTTTATGTACGTAAATCTTGATGGTTTTACCTGACTATATTTCTACAAGTGCCTTGAAGTCCTAAAAATGATCAAAGACCTCAAACTTATACTTAATAAATTACATCCAAACATATCTTAAAATTTCATAAATGAAGGTAAGCATGTATTTAAACTTGCTGAATGAAGGAGGTAAAAATGATCCAACAATGTCATTATGAATTATCTCTAATATCTATGTAGCTCTCCATAATTTTCCTTAGTCATATTTATCTTCAATATTATTACTAAGTACACAACCCTAAAAACTCTATCATAAAAATGAACATGAGGAAAATTTGAAATCATGTCATTACGATTGAGTTACACTAGGTAGTGATAGTTAAGATGGTCAAATTATTCATGCCATAATTTACTCACCCCATCTAAATGAGTGAGCAATGAAGTAGAGGGTTATTCAGGAGAAAAATGTGAAAAAGTATAAAACCATTATTGGTGATATAATTTCCCAAATACAATTATAGATTCATTTTTCACTTCCTTAATAACCAAAAAAAAAAATTTGTGAACTCAACTCTCTCACTTGAACCTATGTAAGTTATCTGATAAACATAGAAGATATTGGCAGACAATGAGGGAACACATATAACATATTGAAATGTCTCATTATTCACTTCAAATAACCCTATCCCACTAAATTATATAGAAGTGTCATCACCCAACAAAATGAAAGGCATAGGAAAGGCTCTAAGGATAAGAAAATTATTTGTGATGAAGCCATGCGTTGTGAGGCACCAAAATCAATTACCCATGTGGAAGGCTGGGATATGATTACAATAAGTGATTTTACCTTACATTTTGTTTTAATACTAACATTAGCCTCAGAATAATCTTATGATGATGAACTCTGATTAGCTAAATCAAGGACATTGATATTGCATCTTAGTCCGTTGGTCAATCTATTTATTCATATATTTAGTTTCATCATGCCCAATTTTATTACAGTAGGCACATGCAAATCTCTCTTTCTTGGATTTATTTCCCTGAGAGGGGGACTTAGTTGATGGTTTTGAATTATCATAAGATTTATTTTCTCTTGGTATTTATTGTTCTATTTCTTTTCCATATTTTTGGAAGCCTTCTATTTCTCATGACTCATAATTAAGGCATGTGATTTAGAGGAATTCAATGTACTTATTTAAATAAGTTTGTCTTGCTACCAAGTCAATTCAAAAATAAAATCATCCAAGGATGGTATGGTCCATGTAGCTCTAAGGGAATGCTCAGTGGAATGGAAGGTAGAAATAAAGACAGAATAGTCAAAACCTAATTTGGTAAAGATGGAAAGAATCGATTGTTCATCCTATTTGTAAATGCTGCATAGTTTAAACTACAACCTAAGTGATTTAAATTTTGTGAATAAGTCATGTATAGTGTTAAATTTACTTGGAATCAAAATGATGAGTTCATTATCCAATTCATGACCTCTCATTATGTCATGTTTCCCAAAGAGTTTTTTCAAAATGGTCCAAACATCATTAAGAGAAGTAGAAGATTCAATACGAAAGATCATGTTAGGAGACATTGATAGGCATAATAAACTATAGGCTTCATCACTTCTATTAAACCAATTCACCTTATATGCATCAAGTTTTAGTTCTCTTTCTATACCCATAGTGATTCGATTTAAGATTTTACTCCTCAAGAATATTTGTATTTTGACTTTCCACTCGTGATAGTTGAAGGGTGTAATAAGTGGAACTAGATTCTGATCCATGGTTTAGAAAGTCTGTTTATGCTAAATTGAGTGTGTGAAATAAATTATATATGAAACCCCTATGAACTTATAGAGGTTCAAATTTATAAGGCTCAATAATATCACCAATTATTAGAGCTAAAAAAAACTTTCACTTTTAAAAAAATAATGCCTTAAAAATAACTATATTATGAAAATTATGTGAGTTTGAAGTTATTCCTTGAAAAATAAATATCCAATTTTCATAAATTTTGGGTGTGAAAAAGTTTAATTTAAATTTTCAAGTAAAATTTAAGACCCCTTAGATTGGTTGTGACCAAGTGATAAAATCCCATTTGACCAGGGTCTAGCCTTAGGATGAGTGCTCCCTTATGATTTGTAAATACACATCACAATGTCAAAGGAGTGGAAAAAATATAGGAGGGTAGAAACAAGAGGTGGTGGAAATAGATGTGGCTAGAAATAAAAGGCTATAGAAATAGAGCTAGTTGGAGTCAGATACTATCAAAAATTAAATGTTATCTATGTAGGGGTTAGGTTTTGATTAATGTCTAGGTAGACCTCAAGTTTTTTTCATTGTTTGAGAAGGTTTTGGGTTCTACCAAATGTTCAAATAGGGGTCATATTCTATCAACTATTTTGGAAACTTTCAGAATCCATCAAGTGTTTGGGAAACTACTCGATTCCACTTATTATTGAGGTGATAGTAGAATTCCCATGACTATTTGAGTAGGGGAAAAATATTCTAGGCCTTAAAAAATTTCCAAGTATGCAATAGGGTGTCAAAAACCATTGGATGTCCACTCAGGGGTCTAGATATGATGATGTATATATAGGGGTATAATTCAACCAAGTCTACAAAATGCCCAAAATCTTCAGATCTAGTGTTGCAAAGCAAAAAATAGTGAAGACCCACTGAGTTTATTTAAAAACCTATAGAAACACATAAAAGGTTTTTAAAACAAGTCTTCCATTGTATTTATTTGTGTATATTTCAATAAAATGTCTTCAAACCCTCAAAAATGGTCAAAATTGACTGCAATGAAACTAGGTCATGTTTATAGCTGATCCTAAGGTTTTGACATAATATGAACCCAATGGCATATTTAATTTTCCAAATAAAAATAGTGGAAAAGAGATAAATTACAAAAAAAACCTTTTCTCTTGTTCTTTCTCTAAATTTGGATCAACAAAAGACCCCGAAAGAAGCACAAAATCTAAGAAATAGTGAGTCTACAATATGTAGGGTTAAATAATGCTATATCTATGGCATGTAAGCTAAAAAATTAATATTTCAAAATAGAAGCTATGGCATTTGGATACTAATTTAACTTATTTGGGAATAATTTAGTTTTATTCCTATTTTAGTTAAGGGTCTAGATTAATAAATTAGTACAAAATATAACAACAAATATAGTCATGATTTGTGCAACTATTTATCTTTTTCACCTTTCTAAAAATAATAATAAATAAGAAAAAATATAAATTATCTCAAAAATAGATTGAGGTGGCTGATACAGAGGTTGAAAATGGTTGTGTAGGATTGGGAAAGTGTCATAAATATAAATCTAGATTTTGTTGGGTGAAAGGATAGGAGCACCAAAAAGTGGATGCTTTGGTGTCTAACACTATTGTCTATTCCTATCTCTATTTTCAAAACTAATAATAGAGACTTGAAACTTTATGGGTAGTTTTTATGTGCCTGTGTGAGAGTGCTTATGAAAAATCAAGTGTGGGTCATCAATGAAACTCTTTATGGAGTTGATTTTGTCTTCAAACCCTAACCCTCCATCATGCTTGATAAAACAACATTTGAGTCACTTGATAAAGAGGGGGTTCATGTGAAATATGTATTGAACATGTAATCCACACCCCTTATGTGGGCATGCTACCTACATACAATTACTCTAAAGAGGGATCAAGCCATATGTAGTTCTCCCACCTAGTTTGGTTTGTGCAATAGTGTGATGTAAATACAAATGCCAAATAAATAGTGTTTTAGGTGGTTAGTGATTGGTTGAGGATTTGAGTAGGTTTACAACTGTGCTAGGTGATTGTGTGTAAAGAATAGGAAAGTTTGCCTTAGTTCTTTGTTTGCATTCTTGCTTGATTTGTAAGTTTGGTCACCTCCTTTGTAAATAATCTTTGAGTGGGCTTTTATAAGGAATAATATATCATGGGTTAGATGTATTCACACTAGGACAACCTAATTAAGGATAAGGACCAGATGAAAATAATCATTGGGGCTCAAAGTGCCAATAGATAGGACTGCCAAAAATGGGACACTTCTCTATGAGGTGCTATAGTCCCAATGAGGCACCCCTACCCTACAAGCTCAAGGCTTGGAGAATAATATTGGTATGGGGAATACTATTTGGCTAAGGTGTAAAGACTATTTTGAAGGTTTTGGATGATTGGAAATGAGAAAAAAGGTGTCTAGAAGGGTCACAAGAGCATGCAAAAAGGACCTATGGATGGGGTATCATAAGCCACACTCAAACTACCAATTTAGACATTTTATATGACTACATTTGGCCCCATTTTATTCTAGTAATGCAACAAAGATAAATATTAGGATAAAGGAAAAATAGAAAGTGAACCTAAATTTTTTTGTAAGGATGAAGCCCATGAAGATGTGTGATGCTGAGTGTGCATAGAGAGAGTACAACATGAAGTGTACATCTAAAAAAAATGAATAGATTAGATCTTATGAGACATGTTATGTCTAAAATAAGAATGTCTGAAAGATGGGTAAAAGAGAGGAAGAGAAAGGAATGAATATACCTCACCAGGTATGCAAAATAATACAAAACCTATTGTGATGTTTATTGATGCTGCATATGTGTTGTACCAAGAGTAATATCATGAATGGAGCTGAGTGATCAATTACCCAAGGTGGCTCAATAATATAAAGTTTGGCCCATTGAATCCATCATCACCCACTATGTAGTGAATATATGTGATTATGCATGTGTTGATTGATGTTTGGACTGTGTGTTTAGTCCCTCTGAGTAGGTGGCTTAAGAATACAAAGGATAACTAGTCTATTGGCTCCATTATTGTCCACTAAGTGTGATTAATGAACTTATATCTGATATGAATGTGTATTTTATGAGATGGCTCATGAAGCCCAAAAATACTCTGTAATCTAACAATGTGACATGGATATCTAAATGAGTACTAATAAATAGGCCAATCTTGGCCACTTTGAAAGGTGGAGATTAGGCTTGTATTAAATCCACTTTGAAACTAAAAACTAGGCTTATATGAAAGCCACTCCAAAATGATTCCAACCACTTACAAATGGAATAAGACATGCAACTATTGATAATACCTAGGTAATATAATGAATTGGAAAGAAAAGAAGGCAAATGTGTCATGCACATTACCCCTAATCACTAGTGTCTGTAACATGGATTCTGATTTGGAAGTTGTACTAACTACCCAATTTGAAACTGGAAGTGAGAGCCATTATACCATGCATGATGACCCCTATATATGGATAATGTGAGTAAAACTACACTAAAACTTCCCAATCTAAATTGTATTATAGTTGAAAAATTTGTAATTAACCTTACCTTTCCGTCTATTTCTAAAAATTCTAGGTTTTTGGTTGTTTGGATAGGAGCAAAAAAAAGTGGACACTTTGCTATAGTGCACTATAGTTTGAATGGGACACTCTTGTCCTTTACTATTTATGATTATTGTTCTATGTTTTTCCCTATTTTTTTGGTTTGTTCTACATGTTTTGAATTTTGATTGCTATTCTGAGTGTTCTAAAAACTAGTTTTTACTGGTAGAGGGCTCTAATCTCTGTGACAAATCTCATATTTGTTTTCCTCTCTTCTAATGGTAGGAATGAAGACCATGCAATGACTACCCTTATGAAAAATACCCCTATAAGTGTGTTATGCTAATAAATACATGATACATTAATGATGATCAAAAATATATCTCAAGATACAACATAGTTTGTGTTGGAGATTATTAGATCAATAGAGGTATTGCCTAGATAGATGTAATAATGTACTAAACTAAAATTGGAAATCTAGTTAGTTTTCAAGGAGGGATGGAGCATGATGTCCATCATAGCATCCAAGAAGGAAAGATAATACATGATGTGGATCATGGCATTGCAAAGAACTGAGAAGCAAATAAGCATGTAAAGTAAGAAGCACAAAATATACAAAAGAGGCCAAGGGGCCAAGAAAACAAGGGACATGGGCACATGTTACTCAAACTGGGAAAAATGAGCATACAAGGCATGTTCAAATGCCCATAGACACATACAATTGTAAATAATCAAGATTGGTATGAGGGCCATAAACACATACAAGAGTAAAAGTAAAGGACATTGGCAAATGTCCTAAGGCACACACAATTAAAAAAATAGGAACTAAGAAATGCAATCACATTTAGCTACATAAAGTAAGAAAGGAAGGCATGTAAATGCTAAAAATACTATCGTATATGACTAATCAAAGCAAGAAGTGAAAGTATGCAAAACATGTAGTACAAGACTAGGTAGATACTAAGAAATACATAAGTGTTATATAATAATGAGCGTCAATATAATACTTTGTGTAAGCTAGTAAGTAATGTACATCAACACGATAACTAGAGTGATATGGTGTAGAATGGCATAACCTAGATGGTGTATTCATGTAGAAGATGCCCCCGGTGGGTAGATATGTTGATGTATGTCTCAAATGTAAAATTAAGATGTGCCCTCAATGGTTAGAGTGAAGCAATCAAGGATCTGGGTGTCACTACACACACTCAAAAAAGATCAAGTGAAGCATGGTAATGTAGATAAATTGACAAAAAATAGCATAAAATAATGAAATGTATGTCTAGCATGGTATTATAAATGTAAATCATGGATAATGCATATAATTGAGGAGTTTTTGGTGTTTTAAGTTATTTAAATTTTTTTGTATTTTGACATGTTATATTATTTTTGATATTTTTAAATATTATATTAGTTTTGATATTTTAAAATAATCTATGTAAAATTAATCATAAGGAAACTATGTACAAGAAAATAAGCTATGTAAAATTAATCATAAGGAAACTATGTACAAGAAAGCAAAAACAAACTATGTACAAGTACATTGAGAAATTATGAACAAGTAAGCAGAAATAAACTATGTACAAGTAACTAAGAAATTATGTACAAGAAAGACAGAGAATAAATGATACTAACCGATGAGTCTCATAAGAGATTACCAATTATGGTATCCTATATCAAGGAGAGGGATCATGCATAATCGGGAAGCATGATTTAAGGGCTAAGACTATGAATCTAAAAGATGTTTATGTTTTAAGTGCTTTGAAGTCTTTATAGTGGAAACTAATTGTGGGGCCCCCCTATAACTCAGAGAAGTAGATGCAACTATGGGGATCTTAGGGACCCATCTAGTAGTAGAATAAGCTCTCTAAAAAATGTGCTCTATGTGTAGAGGTATGAGACCTCAATGATATTGCCTTAGGTGTGAATACAATAGCTAGAAACTATTTAGAGTCTTAGAACTATCACTGATGTAGTGGTTATTTTAAGAGAGGCCTCCATGGAAGTGTATGAATTCTATGTGTTGGTGAGGGAGGCCTCGACTTTGTCTAAATCTTAACTAGAGGAAGAACTGTAACTAGTAGAGGAGTTGAAACTAATGACTATAGAGTAAGAGATGACTCTAAAGTGGGGAGTGGTAACTCATATGGAATTCCACCAACTGTAACAACCTGATTAGCATGAATGTATTTCATGCATCTATGAATTGTAGAAGCTACTACTCAAAGTTTCTAGATCTATGGTTGACCAAGAAACATGTTGAAGACTCTTACACTGGGAACAATATTAAATGGTGTGTCCACATGTGCTATACCAACCTATAGAGGAAGTACAATCTCACCCAATGAACTCTATATGTGTCCACTAAATCCACTTATAACTATGTCCATCAGGGTGATATCCTGCTTTGAATATCCCAAATGTTGAAGTAATGTCATAGTGCACATGTTCACAATGGATCCATTATCTAAAAGAACACTATGAATAAGATGGTGATCAATGTAAGCTCTAATAAAGAGTGCATAGTAATTTGAATCATCCTCAAATATCTCCTACTATGAGAAGGAGATTGAAGGTCTAGTTGGAACTCTAAAATTATACCCACCAATTATTTTGGTTAAAGGATTTGACTCAACTAAAGGTACCTGCTGGAGGGGGTGCATGATATGCATGGTAAAAACCTAATGTGCTCCTTGTCTCCTATTTAAAATGTTATGGAAAAGGATTTGAGAAATGTTTTAGAGCCTTGTCCTATGTTTGTTTTGCCTTAAGAGGCTCAACTAGAGTGCCAAGATCAGTAAGGTTGCCATCTATCAAGTATTGTATCTTATGTCACAAACTAATGCATTTGTTCATTATGTGGCTTGATACCCTATAAAATTCATAGAATGCATTTTGATCATATCCATGTGGAAGAGGCTTTATCATATCAACTTACCAAATAGGAGGGAGAGATAAGACAATACATTCTAATAGCTACTATAAGACTCAGGCTAGAGATAATGGTAGATTGATAAAGGCTCACTAAGGAGGCACTGATAAAACCACTCACTGAAGGGGATCTAAAGCTACATTAATTGTAGGTTGATTTTGACTTTTACTATCATTAATATTTACTTTATATGGGACTTTATTGTTACTCTTATTTTTTGTTTTTGATATACTTGTGTACTTGAGTTTTCCCATTAAAAGTAATTTGACTTCCCTTTCCTTTAGTGTATGACATAACTCAATGAAGGAAGAAATTTTTTTGAACATTATTTACTCATGTAAATCTAACAAAAAACTCTATTTGAAGAGATCTTGTAATTATTGATCGACCATGGAGCTAGTCATTTTAGCCAAGATAGCCTTATATCTAAGAACATAATCTGTGAGATGTTCATTTGACCTTTATTTATGTTGTGCAACTTGGGCATAAGTAACCTTGTCACATATGTTAATGTTGAAAGAGCTAGGAACATGTCAACTAAAGGATTGAATGTTTTAATCGACTAATTTAGTAGACTATAAAACCACTATAGAGCATAATCCTTTAAAATACATGAAAATAACTTGGTTAATAACTAGTCATTTGACACATAGTCAAAGCATGATGCTTAAAAAATTCTCAATTATGTCTCTAAATCACCCTTTCCAACATATAGAGTGAGCTTAGGTTGAACAAAACCTGGTGGCAAGGGTGTAGAAGTAATATGGTGTGCTAATGGTGTATGAAGCAGATCAAAAGAGTCTAAAGCCTATGCTAGTCCAAAGGTACCTTGCTTAAGATGTAGCACCTTGGATTGAAAAGATTTTATCTCTTGCACAAGGGCAGCCACATTAGGGGGTGAAGATGTACTATCCATAATTGGTGGTGCCACATATGAAGCTTGGGATACTATAAGGGTTTGTTGAGATATAGTTGCCACTGTAGTGTCATTTACAATTAGTTATTCTAAAGGAATGGAAGACTCAAATTGCTTAGAATTTTTAATTTCCATAATAAATTGTAAGATAATGGCATGATCTCAGGGTTTTTCCCTAAGTATCTCTTTAAAACTTTGTAGAATCAAATCTTTGTTGATGACAACATCATCATCAACAATAGGTGAAAGTGGATCAATAGCCCAATGTGGTGGAGCATGAACATCAGTGTGTATATCATCATTTTTATTCTCATACTACTCATTGTCATTATTATCCTCATGGAAATTAGTGTAATCTGGATGTGTAAGATATATAGGAGGAAACTAAATTAGATGGTTATCCATGGTATATGGATGGATTGGAAGAATCTAGGTGAATTTAGGAGGGTTTCCACTAAGTATTGCACTTCATCTTAAAGGAATAGATGTAAGGAGCTTAGGTGGCATAAGGAAAACAACTTCAAAAATGAAAGAGAAAATTAAATAAATGTAATCTAGGATTTGAAAAACAATGAACTAGAATATGTATAAAAAGGATACGAATCTCACTAACATGTAAGGTGATATCTCCAAAAACATAGGGACCTAGTATATTTTACCAGGGTTTGAAAGAAATGATTTTTAAAATTACTATCATGAATTTTTGATATTTAATGTGAAATTATGATTTATATATGTAGAAAAAATCAAAATAAAATTGCTAAAATTAGCAAGGAATTTTCCCCAAGGTTTTTAGGATTTTTGTACACAAATGAAGTAAGTTAGGTTCACTAAATGATTTAAATTATTTGAGAATAATGGAGTTTTATTCCTATTTTAGTTAAGGGTCTAGATTAATAAATTAGGATAGAATATAAAAATAAATATAGTCCTAATTTATGCAATTATTTATCTTTTTCACCTTTCTAAAAATAGTAATAAATATGAAGAAATATAACTTAGTTGGAAAAAAGATTGAGATGGCTGATACAGAGGTTGAAAATGATTGTGTAGGACTAGGAAGGTATCATAAAACTAAATATAAATTTCATTAGGTGAAAGGATAGGAGCACAAAAAAGTGGATGCTTTGGTGTCTAACACTATTGTTTGTTCCTATCACTATTGTAAAAACTAATCATAGAGACCTTAAAATTTATAGGTAGTTGTGTTGTGACTATGTGAGTGTGTTTATGAAAAATTGAGCACTGGTCATCAATAAAACTCATTGTGGATCTGATTTTGTCTTCAAACCCTAACCCTCCATCATTATTGATAAAATGACATTTGAGTCACTTGAGAAAGAGAGGGTTAGTGTGAAACATGTAATAAAATTGCAATCCACACCCCTTGTGTGGGAATGCTACCTACATACAAATACTCTGAAGAGGGATCAAGCCATATGTAGTTATCCCACCTAGTGTGCTTTGTGTAATACTGTGATGAAAATGCAAATACTAAATTGATAGTGTTTGAGGTGGCTAGGGATTGGTATGAGGATTTGAGTAGATTTGTAGTTGTGTTGGGTGATTATGTGCAAATAATAGGTAAGTTTTCCTTAGTGCTTTGTTTGTATTCTTGTTTGCTTTGTAATTTTGGCCACTTCCTTTGTAAATGAGCTTTGAGTGGGATTTTATAGGGAATAATTAGTCATGGGTTAGATGTATTCAAGCTAGGCTAAATTAATTAAGGATAAGGACTAGATTAAAATGACCATTGGGGATCAAAGTAAATATGGCTAGGACCACCAAAAATGGGACACTTCTCTATGGGGTGTTATAATCCAAATGGGGAGCTCGTATCCTATATGTTCAGGGCTTAGGGGAATATGATTGACATAGATAATACTATTTGTCTAAGGTGGAATGACTGTTTATAAGGTTTTGAATGACTAACAATGAACAAAAAGGTGTCTAAAAGGGTCACAAGAACATACAAAAAGGACCTATGGATGGGGTGTCATAAGTCACACTCAAACTACCAATTTGGACATTTTATATGACTACAACTACTAAAATCACTCTGATACCATGTCAAATTGGGACAAAATTAAGGATTAGGAATGAATAGACATAAATGTACGAAAAAAATAATGTTGTATAAGTGAAATCAAGTGTGAGAAAAAAGAAACTAGTCTTCAACAATCAAATATTTTATTATGAGAATTATCCAAATAGCTTTAAGAAAGGTACATTATATAGAGAAGCAAAAAAAAAATCAAAATTAAAATATATGGTGAAACCATTTTTTCCCTAATGACCTAATATGACACCTACATAAGCTAACCAAAATGTGTAGGAAAAAATCATTAAATGGAATAAAAACCTATACTAATAATATCATCTAGCTAGGTTTAAGACTACAACTAATAATAGGAGTTATGCATCATATGATAATGATATTTGATCCTATTTATTGATAGTTTTATTCTAGTTATTAAATAAAAGACTATGTTTATTTTTTATATTTATTTTGATGAGTTTTTTTATTGATGTTAGAAAATGTGAAATTAAGCTCTTAGATACAAATATCCTTAAGTATTCTCCCCATGTTTATAGATTTATAAACATGAAATTTTTTAAGATTAAAAGCAATTATGGTAATGTTCTAATAAATAATGATCATATAAATGATGTTAATATCATAGAAAAACCATCTTAAAGGCTCATCTACACTAAAAAAAGAGGGCATATACAATTTACTATGCTTAAGGACTACCCACAACAAGTCTTGTATAAATTACTTGAATGCAATAATATTAATCTACCTCTAATAAGGGAGTTAGATCCTTTAATAACCTTTTTTTATAACTTATTACCATGGTGTATTTTATGGCTATAAAATATTCCAAGGACATTCAACATATATTTGAAACATCAAATACAAAATCATATTTAAAATATTAACTCAATTAGGTGGAATAAGTAATAAATTTAATGCATCGATAGCTTTAAAAATTCATAAAAATCAATCCAATGATGAATTATAGGTCCATACAGTAGAACAAATAAATTATAACAATGCGTCAATAGAATGTGGAACACACCAACTTGATGGTTTTTTTATATGGTTGATTCAATTAAGAGAAAGAAAGGCTCTCCCAAAATTATGTTTGATGAGAGTGGGATTCCAAGTATATCTCATACAATGACACTCTATTTATCATAACATTTATAAATGATAAGCAAAAGTATGAAATAATTTTTGATAATGGCTTAGGTTAGAACTTATGCATTTAGAAATTTATCTATAGTCTTTGGCTTACTATAGATGATTTAACATATATTCAAAAATTTATTGTAGGATATGTATTATTGATATAGAGCCTCTTATTTGTACTCTTTTTACTATTAGAGTGGGTTAAAATATATTTCAAACCTTATTCTATTTGGTACTCAATAATGGATCTTATAACATGTTACTTGGTAAACCTTGGATACACCAAATGAAAGAAATCCTCTCTACACATTTTGATGTCTAAAATTTGGATATATGAGGACCAAGTTATTACAGTTCATATAGATGAAGAATTTCTAAAAAATAAGATAAAAAAATTCATCCTAACATGTGAATAATTGAGGCTAATACTTAAAGAAAGAAAGCATTAATTAAAAGTCCACATGTCGATTCCAAATAAAATGAAAATAAGGCACAAGATGCAACGTATAGTCAAAATATAACCAAAGGGGTATTAAAAAATGAAAATATAAATACTAATAACAATGAAGATGACACTTTAAATGATGAATTACCCTGGCTTGATTCTTGGGAGCTTCAACATCCTATATGTAGACTTAATGCTCATGATTATTGTTATAATGCTTTTGGAATTTTTGATATGCCCTTAATTACTAGCATGTGTTGGGATATATATCATCACATTTTAGCTATCATAACATTTTACTCAATCATATCATAATTTCTATATCTTCATGTTGGTAGTACTATTTGTCTATGGAGTACCCACAACCTTGATAAAGTATATATAAGAGGTAGTGGTTAGGAGTGGATCATCATATTATAAAATTTGTTCTTATTGTAAGGTTTTGGAGGTTTCCCCTCGAAGTGTCTTAGTCATATATTTGTAGTATTATGAGCTTCTATTAATATTTGGTGTTGATCAATTCTATTTTTCTCTTATTATTATTATTATTATTATTATTATTATTATTATTATTATTATTATTATTATTATTTCTCTACTCTTGATATATATATTTCCAGCCATTATTGTGAATTTACTTATATATATCTAAATAATTGTATTACAATTATATTAGAGCTTTTATTTGGGAAAGTTTTTTTTCACAACATTTTTGTTCAGATTGAAATTATTATATGTTCAGTGTGTATGAAGGATAAAAAAATATAAATTTGGATCGGGAAGGAATTTAATATTTTTTTTCAGTGTAATATTTTTTTAGGTTTTTGAACAAATGTCTATATTTTTTTAATAAACTTTGTGTATTGAAGTGGTTTTTAGAATTGTCTCAACAAGGAAATCAAAACAACGTATATATTTTCAACCATATTTTTGTGCTTTTTCATAGTTTTTAGGTTTTTTACCCTTAAACAATATGCAAATTATTAGATTCATCTTGGAAATATGATCAAAATGATATAATTATATGGATTTTTTTTTAATCCATGAACCCTAAAATGTTTGCATGGTTAGCCCACACACTAGGGGTTGAGGCAAGGGGTCTAACTCTCTAAGCAAAATACCTAATAAAAAAGATATGGAAAATGATATTAGTGGACCTTCAATGATATGGTTTTTTATGATGGATCATAAAGTGAGCCAATTTTATTACAATGCTCAAAACTTACAAATTGAAATGGCTAATAAAGGAAATTTGGATAAAATAAATCAACAACTATATAATATTTTTTGTAAATTCCATCAACTATTTTCCATGCATAATAATATGTAAAACCAACTATAAATCACCTATGTCTAGCCTAACTAGTGAAAATATTTTTCTCAACCCTATCCAAATCCAATTATAGCATAATCTGAACCGTCAATTAGTTCCAATCTAGGTACTCAAAACATACTGCCAAAGTGGACATGTTTAAGTTCGGTGTTAAAGATATGGTCATCAAGATCAACTAGATGAAGACTATTTTTTATGTATATCAGATATTACGTGGATAAAAGGTCATAATTCCATCTTTATATTTAGAATTTGAGCAATGATTTTAGCATCAATGGTTGTTTAATTTTAAAAAAAAGACTCTCAATGTCACCTAGTCTATTTTTACCAAGGAATTATACACACACTATGGAAATAATGTGGTAAATAGTAATTTCAACCAATTATAAAATTACATCAAACAATATTGGTTAAGGATTATATTCAACAAGTCAAAAATATTTCCTTGCATGTGGAGATGATCATATATGATAACTTGAACTACCTATTTCTTGGGGGATTGAAGGATGATATCCAACATGAGTTACACATTTTAAATATTCTTATTATTTATTATTATATTATAATTATCTACAAGGTGGAGGAAAGAGAATTTCCCAATAGAAGGAATAATTTCACAAGCATCAAAGATTGGATCACTTCACAATCATCATTCCCCAACCTACCAAATTGACTCCTTAAAATTTTTGAAGATAAAGGGGACAAAATGTTATGTTATAACCATGAGATAAAATATTTTTTCAACCATATATGTGTTGAAAATAGGTTATTTTACAATGAATTCACTAATGAATAAGAAGAAGATGAAAAAGTGGAATTAGAGTGTTTGAATGAGCTAGATGAAAAGACAACTAATACCTAGTTAAATAATTATTACCATGACATTCCAAGAATTATCACCCCATAAACCCTCAAGGTAGTGGTTTTTCTAAGAACGTAGAAGGTGAAAATATTGATTGAATCAGAAAGAACCCACATCTTCATAAATAATACTTATGTGCACTTGAATTATTTTTCTATCTATTTACAAAATTTCAAGACATGGCTACAAATGGTGGTAAAGTTAGTTTTACATGAAAGTATCATACTATAGAACTCCCAGTAGGATACTACCTACTATATCTCCCTATGTTCACCATTCCCATGTATAGTGTAGACATTGTGTTAGGAGTCTAATATTTCACTACTTTGGGAATAATTATTTTGAACTTTTAGGAGTTGTTCATGCATTTTAATTTATAAGGAAGGACGTTTGAATTATGTGGGATATATGAAAAGTCTCAAAATTTGTTATATCTCATTATATTTATAAAATTCTTAAAAATTAATTGGATCGGTTTGTGGAATAATTTTTTTTATTAGAAGCACTAACAACAAAGGTGCATACACCACCAAATTGATAGGAAATCCTAGAAGGGCACTTAGTAGTTTTGTGAGATATTAAAAAAATATTACCACCCAAATGGGATCATGTTCATGCCATTCAATTAGTATGAGGTATCCAAACACGTAACATCTGACCTTATAGGTATCCATATGTACAAATGATTGAGATTAAGAAGATGATATAGGAAATTCTTGAGGTAGGAATTATAAGACATAGTCAAAGTGCTTATTTATCTCCAATAATAATAATGGTGTGTAAGAAGGATGACACCTAGTGCATGTGTTCAATCTATAGGTAACTTGACAAGTACACCATAAAATATAAGTTCTCAATTATTGTAATTGATTTTACTAGATGAGTTACACAGTGTTGTATACTTCACAAAACTTAATCTTAGCTCAAGTTGTAATAAGACCAGAATCAAATGTGAGGATACTTATTTGACATTTTAGAATCCATGAGGGACACTTAGTCAAGGCATAATTTTTTTATCTCACTAGCAACCAAAAAATATTTAAATAAATAATTTAAAAAATCCCCCCCAGAAAAATAACAAACTTTAATTTGTTTGGAAAAATGTGGATGCATTGTGTCTTTGTATATATACTTAACACATATGTTATATTAAAATCAACCAAACAAACTCAATTTTATTGGGAGGTAAATTAGAAGTGCATGTGACCTATTTATTCCTAAAAATGGGACACATTATTATACTTTGAAAACATTATGAATTTTTTGGAGATTTATTTTTGCCTCATAAATATACCATCTACATTTTAGAGTTTTATGAAATATATATTTTGGTAAATTCTAATTATTTTTTATTTAATTTTTCTAATGATGTGTTAATATATAATACAACATAGGAAGACTATTTTTAGCATATGAATTGAGCTTTGGATATCATGACACAACATTTGCTATATGCCAAGGCTTCAAAGTGTGATTTTGGAGTCAAGGAGGTGGACTACGTAGGACACATTATTTCCCACTAAGGTGTAAATTTGGACCCTCACAATATCAAGGCCATGGTTGAATGATAAGTTCCTAAAATACTCAACCATCTATAGGGATTCTTAGGAATCACTAGTTACAATTGTTGATTTATCAAAAGTTATGGTAGCATATCATCAGCACTCACATATTTATTGAATAAATACTCCCCCCATTGGAGTGAGGCAACCACTAGAGAATTTGAGAAGTCAAAGGAGACCATGTGTACCACTCTTATTCTAGATACCCAAAGCTTTTATAAAAATTTCATTATTGAGTGTGATGTTTTGGGTTATGGCATGGGGGAATTACTTATGAAATAAATAATACATATTGATTTTTAGAGTTATCAACTCAAGGGTAATAATTTTTTTAAAATGATTTATCGTAAGGAAATGATGGTTATCCTTCAAGGAGTCAAATATGGAGCCCTTATTTTATGGGAAGACATTTTAAGGTGAATAAAAATAAAATAATTTATAGAAAAGATTTTATCATCATAAGAAAAAAAAATGGGTCATGAAGATGATAATATATTAATTTGATATCATTTACAAAAAAGCAAAGGAAAATGTAGTGGTTAATGCACTATGTAGGAAGGACAAGTCCATAGAAGCACTATTTCTTGCCATATCAATATTAAAAGTAAATTGGGTGGAGGAGGAAAAATCAAAGTGTGAAAATGAAATAGTACAAAAAATCTCATTCATAAAATCCAATAGGATCTAAGCATTTTAGAAAAAAATGTATGAAAAGGGGAAGCTCAATTTGTTTTATTTATTTTGGATTAATGTGATCTAAATAATGTAAAACTAGAACTAATTAGGATTATGTAAACTATATCACTAATACCTTAATCTGAATTGAGAAATGGAAATATTTATTTTCACTTAGATGATTTGAAATTGACAAAGCAATGGAGGATCGATGTACTTAATGTAATATGTGAAATTCAGAATTCTAATTAAAAACAAACAATAAAACTCTTTATTCTAAACTTAACATAAAACCTCATATTATGATTCAATAAAATGAAAACAAAATTAAATTTATCTTTACCTTACCAAAAAAGTGAATATCTTATCCTTTATGAATTTATTGTGCTCTTTTGATCTTGGTATGTGGTTGCTTAATGCAAATCTCCAATGCAATGGAAATTCAACAGAACTTTGTTAGTGATGTTGATTCTCAAGATGATCCTCAATGGAAAATTCAATAGATTGATGATTGATTCCTAAACATGGAGGAAGTAGGTCAATTTATATACTTCTTTCATGAGGAATGGATGGTCAGTTTTAATCTTGAATCAATAAATCTCTTAATTTTTGGATGGCTAGATTTTATTCCTCATCTAAGTAGAGAAGATTAATTCTTGAAGTGGTTAATAAATGTGGGGGAAGTTAGTTGGTAATTTAAATATACTTAGGAATGAGTCAAGGTATTTGAATGACTCACCAATGTAGTTTCATGTTTCAAAGAGTTGGTTAAATGAATTGACACTTGGTTAAGATAATTAGGGAAATGGTTGGGTGACTCAACCTCTTGGTGGAGAGAACTGAGGATGTGCTTTGGTGACTTGGGAATTAGAATTATTAGTTAATTTTATGTAATTATGTGTCCATGCATAATTATAAATGGATAAATTAATTAATATTAATTAACTATTTGAATTATGGATGGAAAAATGATATTAGTGAACTTAGGATAAAATCTAGAATTTGAACGATGAATTAGTAAAGAATAGTGGTGATTGTGTTGATAAATTGTGAAGTTAATTATGACACTAAATGTGATAGAATTTAAGTGTATAAATTTTACCCTATTTGAAAGGGTTTTGTGAATGGAATAATTAATGCCTTTTTAAATAATTAAAAATAATAATTGGAAATGATGTGGTTAGTATATTCCCCCTTAAGAGGTTGTGTAAAGAGAAAGATGCATATAGACACTCGAAATGAATAACTCAAAAAATAAGGTTGTACAGATAGATAGAAAAAATAGTGTGATTGATAGTTTAATAGTTGTTGTTACCATTATTGATAAAATTCTTGCATGATTTTCTATGTGTAAAATTATTTGTCCTGACTGGATAGTTTCTAGGGAGCATATGTTAGAAATGATATTTCCAAGATAAACTGCACTCTTGGATTCACCCCATGTCGATAGTTGCATAAAAGCAGATGTAGGGAGGCTATATCCTATTGATAAGTTGAAATATATGAGAAGAGAAATATATATTCCAATGATGTTTTATTGATTGAATTGATTGATTTTCAAGAAAAAAAATAAAGATAGAAAATTGATTAATTAGATGTGGGATGAGGTTATAGGTTTGGTAAATAAGATAAAAATGGATAGAAGCCTTATCTGTGGTGATAAATTTTTATTAGGGTGGGTAAATAAATAGGGATAGGTGAAAATTACAATTCATTTGATTTCATTTTTATTATTTTCCACATAGGATTTGAATAGTGTTTTGGATTTGTAGAAAGGAGAGCTAGAATATGGATCATATTCCAGCTGAAAGGAATCAAAGGAAGTGAGGGAGAATCAGATACCATGGTATTGAAAGTGATGCAGGGGAATCTTGAAAAGAAAAAGGATAAGTTGAATAAGTCTTATCAAGGCATTATTAAAATAATTTTAATTGGTTTCCCTCCAAAATTTATATTTAAAATAGTCAATTATTGTAATTTGAGAGGATAATAAGGTCTAAATATGTTTTAAGGGGATTTATTAATTGTCAAGGATTTATATAATCCTATTATTGTTTGTAATCAGCCAAGGTTGGTGTAGAATCAAGTATATTTGAAGAATTACTCTGTTAGATGTGTTGTTTCACCTGTGTAGGATTGGTTACAAGATTCTAGGAGATAGGGTCAAGACTATCTTGGGATTGAAGACCAAGATTTATGCATTAAAGATAAAGAGGAGAAAAAAAAGAGAAGAAAAGTTGGGAAAACGAGAGATAAAATAAAATATAATGGAGAAGCAGAGGTATACGGACTTTTAGGAATGGAGATATAGAGAAAACATGAGACATCTAAGAAATGGAGAATTCTGCCTATTGTAATTCTAGCAACATTTGGTAGATTGAAAGAACATTCAATTTGTGAGATCATTGAATGATTTTTGAATGCTTGGATTTGATATAGATATAGGATTTTTTCTCTATTTATTATATTATATGGAGACATCCATTGAAGGATATATCACCCAAGGGGATCCTTTATGAGCAATTCTGGTATATACCCTATAACTGTGTTTTGAAACCCTTGCATAGAGTATTAATTAACATTAGAAAGAGATATATGTGGTTGAAAAATGTTTTAATAGATTTAATATGATTGGGTAGATCCAAAATAGATATTATTTCACGTTGAAAACAACCTAGTCCTAAAATATGTGTTTTTGGAGCCTCTTGAGTATGCTAGTCAAGGAGAAAATAAGAATTCCATACATTTGATGTTTTAAAATGTTATAAGAGTTGAACCAAGTGTTATTTGAATTTAAAATATTTTTTAATTTTGGGTATACCATATGTATTTGTTGATAATCCTTGAAACTAGACCAAATGTAAATGAGACCAATTAATGACCTTTTGGCTTGTGTGTAGTCCATAGAAACCCTTGGTGAATGTAAATGAATAATCATGGTTTTATAATCAATGGACATGATTGGAAAAATTTTAATAGGTAAATTATACTATAAATAAAGTGTTTATAATGATTTATTGTTGTATAAGTGTGAAGGAAAATGAAAAACCAAGTTGCTAGGGACTATGTTACTCAATCCTGTCAAATGCCCTTGAGAACTTAGAGTTGGAATGCAAGAAGGTGTTAATGTCAATATAGAAATTATGGAGGATCTAAGGAATGTTTTATAAATTTTTTTCACATGATTTTATATTGGTATTATTTATGGAATACTTTGTTATGATGAAGTATCATTAGTGTCCTAAGAATCCTATATGACCAATCTTAAGGAAATAATGAAAATATTGATTGGAGGGTTGAAAACCATTTGTATGAATTTTTATGAAATTTTAATGATTGGAAAATATGAATATATTTGGGGAAGACCTGAGAAAACTATAATTTACCTTTTAAATTCATCCAAATGAAAATTATGGAATTTTGTGTGCTTGCTGCCCTATACAGTCCTCCTATAGCCTAGAAATAAGGGTTTATCTATATTTCAAGGTTTAACCCTTGAAAAATTATAAAAACTGGTAATATGATTTTTTCACCTGATATTAAATATTTTATAGGTTTTAATTTTTTAAAGTATGTCCTGGTATGGATTCCAACACCATGCTAGCAAACTAGGCCTAATTGAGGGGTAGAAAGTGGCCTAAGGGGTTAGAAAAGTGGTCTAGGCATAGAGTTGGGTTATGAAACTTTCCATAAAGATATAATGGGATAATGGGTTCCAAAATATGGGATTATAATTCTAGGGTGACTAATATATTGTTCAAACAATCCAAAACTTAGTTTGAAAGGGCTAGTAGAGAAGGGAAAAGTTAATGAAGTGATATCTCAGCAAGGAGTATGAAGATGAAATTTTGGGATCATGTTGGAATGCATATGATATTACTAAATATTTATTTTTTTCCCTCTAAACTCTAATAAAGACACTTAATCCTTGATATGCTCCAGTGACTAGTTTTGGGAAATTGAACAATCAACTCATAGCAAGCAAACAGATCCAGGTTTGTAGGGAATGTATGGTGGACCTACACTGGAAAGCATATGGTAATGTTTAACCTTAAATTTATATTAGGTAATATAGGGTTACAGGGGTATAGATAGACTAGGGCACAAAGATGGTATACTATCTCTAAAGTAGGTTAATTAATTATAAAAACTTTGATAAAACATATACTAAATTTATTGTGTTGAGATATGCTAAAAAAAGTACAAATATGATATATATTTTAATGATAATTAATTATTTTCAATTTTTTTTATAAAACATAGACTAAATTTATTATGCTGAGATATGCTAAAAATGGAAAGTACAACTATGATATATATTATAATGATAATTAGAATAAGATAGTTTGTTCTGATGCTAATATAGATATGATATGGAAGAGGCTAGAAATAGACTAGATTTGGATTCCAGATCAGTCATCAAATTTTGGAAAAAATCCCTCTATAGCTGTAGACACTTATGTTGACCTAGGATGGTTATGTTGATGCTATTGTCTAACTCAAACATATGTATCTAGTATGGAATAATTGTTGAAACTAGATGCAACCATATATATGATTCTAGATTTTTTTTATCACTTTCACTCTAGTGTATTTAGATTTGGGTCATGGACTATCACTCCTTATCAAATATCAAACCCTATTTCTTTATCTTTATATTGGTTGTGGTAAATATGGGCTAATTATTTATCTTCATATTAGATATGGGAAAAATGAGTGTGGGAACACAATGTAGAGATACCTTAGAGACCCCTCTATCAATTAGTGTTGCTTACATATCAATTACTATGAAGAGGACATTAATATTATGTATTTCTCTCCTACGTGTTGGATTGTGTGTGAACTATGTAATGTGTGATAAGAAAGTACAACATTGACCTAGCTTGTTACTTGGAAAATGTGGCTCATGGAATGCTCCTTAAGTAATTTAGATATGTAGATGTGTTTTCTTTATGACTGCTATGGAAATAAGAGAAAATAGGAAAGCTTTGCTCACTTGAGTGATTTTGGTAAGTTGCCTTGTGAGTATGCAAGATGTTGCTAGGTATGTGTTAGGTGAGGTATTAATGAGGATTGATCTTGTATTTATACCAATAATTTGGAGAATATATCACACTCAAGCACTTAGACTGACCATAGGAATATAATTCATTTGTAAATTAGATGACTTTAGGGCACTAGACACTTCTATTTGGATAGGACACTTGAATTGATATAGGTGTTTGACTAAGATGCAAGTTTTTAGGAAGCATAAAATTAGGTACAGGTCTATAATTTTTAGATATGGAATATAAACATGTTTAAAACATTTTGGGCAAGATAAAATGCCTAGGTCATCATAATGACATTAGTTAGATTAAGAGATAATAAATTAGCACATATACATAGTGTATGTGAGCCTTTTGACAACATGAAAAGTATATAAGCTGAAGGTACATCCATGATATGCATTTTATGAGTTACTATATGATTCCTAAATAATGTCTACATCCCCCTCCTTTAATCTAGTAATGAAATTGTTAGTTTAAAAGAAACTAAATAGTACATAGGTGTGTATAACACACCTTGCCTTTGCTTGACTCCAACTTGAGTGTTTTTATGGTGACTAAACTTCAACCAAGAGCATGCTAAATTATATAATAAGTGTATATAATCTAAAATTGAAAGAACAAAGTTTAGGAGTACACCTATGTATCTAGCAACTGCTTTTCCTTTTGATAGTTTGATTTGAAAATATAATCATTATGAATCATTAGAGGTATAATTAGGACAAATATATATTTTGTAAATTACATATATCTATAGAGATATAGAGATATTAGAGGAAACATACCCCAACATTGAATAAAAGGTGAGTTACAACCTGATAGTTAGGATTAACTCAATCGTGCAACCTAGTAATATTTATAACCTAGTCAGTGTGAGTGAACCAAGTCAATTCACAAAATAAAAATAGTGATTTTGGATTATGTAATCATTTCCAACCTATAATCTTGGAAATATAGAGTGATTTAATCACCTTAATGATATAAAAATGAACCAACTATTATAGTCCATAAAACTCAACCTAGTGGGTGATGACAATCCATAAAAGTGTTTTAAATCTGAAATTGATTTGATTTTGAAATATTAGGTGCACATTTCATAACATATGCACCTTAAATATGTCTCATGCTAAAATTGTATATGATAATGGTACAATTATATATAATTTTACCACAAATATATATTTGAATCATATAACTATGAATTTGGCCAATTTAGAATTTGAACAAGTGTGGAAGATGTGCTTATCATAACATGCCCCCACTATATATGGAGTAATATGAAAATTTATATAAGTGACAATGTGGAGGACATGTTTCCAAAACATGCCCCCATTGTAATCTAGGTATGTTAAATACTAAATAAATGTGGAGAACATGTTTCCAAAATATGTTCCCATTAAATATGAAATTATGAAAAATGTGGAAAACATGTTTTAAAAACATGCCCCCATTAAAATCTGAATATGTGAATAAATGTATAAGTCATGCCTCTATGACATGCCCCCACTAATATGCCTACCTTTTCAGGTGAGTAAAAGTAGAAACTAGTAGTTACCTTCCCTTAAAAGGATAATATAACCATGTGGACTATGAATGTACCATGTAGCATATAGAAGGAACACATTTATGTATATATATCATTGAATCATGAATAATTTGATCATACCAAGTCCTAATATACATGATATAGATCATGACAATGTCTATATAGTAACAACATAAGCTCAATAAGTAACCAAACACACACATGAGATCACTCAAAATCAAGTCAAAATATAATGGTCTCAGCATACCTCAAACAAGGGGCATGTTTAAATGCCACACAATCTAAAGGACATGACTTAGTCAAATGTATAAAAAATCAATAATGACATATTTAAATGTTAACATGCAATAATAAATGGTATATTCAAATGTGAAAGAGGCAAAAAAAGGCATTGGGCCCACAAATAATGAAGCATATTCAAATGCTTAAACATGTAAGACAATAACAAGGCAAGACACTCAAGGAAGTGCATGAATGAAAGTAGAAGAAACTAACATAAACATAACATAATATTCCATGGATCATATGTGTTAGTAGAAAATGTTAAGTGCATAGTATATCAAGTACACTGTGAAAGATATAAGTATGGATAAAGGCATGTGTAAGTAGAGAAGCTCAAATGTTATGATCCACACTTATAATAATTAGAAATATGCAAAATATAATGCATATCAACACAACATAATATATATTAGGGGGATAAGATTCCCAATTATTCAATATATGTATAAATAGATTAATCACCCTTAAGGTAGGGCAATACCCAATAATACTCCTTTAGGAAGGAATAGCTCCACAATCTCTCTTCTATAGGCACCTAAATCTGGGCACTGATAACCTCCAATCAAGCTTTTGGCTAATTTTCACCCAAAATTCACAATTTGGCCTAAAAAAACTAAAATGCATTAAATGAGTTTAAACTGACATATTCAAGTGCCAATTTTGGCTAGGGAATCCTTAAATGGGGCAATGCAATTTATGGGCCAACTAACTTTGATCAAATCATTTTGATTCAAAATGCTAATTTTGCACCTAGGTGTTCTCGATTGATCTTTCCTATAAAATATATTGCACAAGACACATGCCTTCATTATTTGTTATTGGTAACATCCTAAATAGGATAATGGATCCAACACATCTATCATTGCCTTCCAATTCTAATCCAGTCAAATTTTGGACTAGTAATAAGGCATTTTGATCAATTTGAGTAATTTGTGCACAAAGTGCTTAAATATGCTTATGAGATAATTAAATCAAATTAGAGCCTAATCAAAAATTCCATGGAAACTTATTGAATACTTGTGTTTATAAATGAATATTGAATATTTTCATCATCAGGTGAACTCATTTCTTGGGAAGACATCCCTAGGCCATAAATGCCACAAATATTAGGATTCATGCCCTATATACCTCATCAATGTCTTCCATGATGCCCTCCATGCCTCTTAATTTCCCCTTCTTCCAATTTCATGATCAGAATAATTAAAAAATTAATTCCAAAAACTGAATTAATCTTTAGCCACACATTCCAATCTTAGGATGGATGGTTCAGGTTAATTCTAGACATTTGCAAACATCTATAAATAGGAGGCCTTACCACATCATTTATAACACATGATAATGCAAAGTTATAATTCAAAAATGATTCAAAAATCCATTAAAATTAGTGTTACCATGCCAAATTGATTCCAATCCAAGCCAAGCCACAAGCCAAAGGTGCCAAGGATAGATGGAGGTAGCCAAGCTTCCATTGCCAAGAACTTCATGAGCACAAAGTTGAGAAAGCCACTAAAACAAGCATTTTGAAGCATCCAAGGAAGGTAAAATATGGTTTATTTTGAATTTTAGTTGTATTTTTTATAAATGTTTGTTAACTAAGCTCTTCCTAGTGTCTAGGCCTAGAGATGTTATGCTAGTTAGTGTGTTTCTTTCATTTTATTTCTGTTTTGAAACTAACACCATACTAACCATCCTCTCTTGACTTAATTTCTTAGATCACATATGAAACACCCAATGGGACAAGATGTATCCCACACATGAAGTATATTATTTTATAGCTTTAAAATATTCATTTAGATCATTAAAACTCTTTCAAATTGATTTTCTAACTTTACGTTTCCATTTTTCTTTGTCACAGGTTTACACAGTAACTGACATCAATTGGTAAAACTGTCATTGATTAGATAGCCATCATCAATCACTATTGGCATAAATGATGTCAGTTAGATTACTGTCATTAGTTACAAGTGTAACCATCATTGGTTATATAATTGACGTCGGTCACTCTATTTTTTAAAACACAAACTCGAGAGCTCTTTTTTTGAAGTTCATTGTTTCAAACTCAAAATAGCTTCAAGGCTAAAGGACATGCTAACATTTTTGTTGCAAGACCAAGATTGAAATTTTATAAAAACATGTTTAGATCATATTTTTCATGCTTAACATGAATTAGGAACATTATTTTGGTGCTTAAAGTAATATTTATGTGATTAAGTGAGTTTTTAGCATTAGTTTTCAAAGTTACAATTAAGACTAAGGGGTCAAATGAACACCACCTCATTTTCATTTGGGCTTAAAAATGAACTCGTATTTCTAAGATTTTTTTCTTCAATAGTTACTTGATCTAATTTTTGTTTGTAAATAAGAGGGATGTTGCATGTATGCTCTTCCATTTTTCCCCTTTAAGGAACCCTTGGAACCAAAAGTGCCATTCCTATTGCAAGTATCCTATTCCAAGGCTTAGAAAGAAATTCATATAAAACACTCCCCAAAAACTCATCAAAGTTTGGGTGACCTTGAGAATAACCCTAAAGTCTTTCTATTTTCATGTTTTCTTTAAAATTATGAAAACTTAGCTTATGAGGGGGACTTCATCACCTCCCATGAGTTCTTTAGGGAAGCTTTGACCCAGGGTTTCACCTCCTAGTATTGACTTCATTTGGATCCTAATTAGAGTTACACATGGGATGTAGTGGCACTTTGGACATCACACTACACTGAGTGAACAATATGTAGTGGTTACAAAAAGGACTAGACCTTTTTGCAATAAACCAAGTGATATAGACCTAAAATATGCGCTTTTCTTTTGCATTGTTTGTCATGAAAGTCATTGTGCAATTGATTCCCCTAGAATGTTTAGAAAATTTTTATATCTTAGATAAATCCCCACTTGCTACAAAAGTATTGTTGGTGTAAGGTGTACCTCAAGGTCCATGTCACAGTACTGTCATTTGAGAGAGGGGGGTATAAAAAACCTACTATATAATGCACATTTACTTTTGGATGAACACTTAAAATCCTCTCAAATTATGCATATTGACAAATTCCAACAATACCAAGTAACCTTGTCAGTTTAGAGTATAAGAGTGATTAATTAGTTGAGTTTTATCCTAGATTGAAGTCTTGTTTGGAGTCAAAACTTGGTGTAGAAAAATAATTCAAAACCAAACACATAGTCTTAATTTTCCTTTGAATAAAGAGGCATTATGTTGCCCACGTGAAATCATCAATTTGACTTTTCAAAGTTCATCAAAATCTTAGGAGTCATATCATCCACTTTGGTGTAGTTATGATACCCAATTGAGTCTAGACCTTTACCAAAGTTGTTTAAATTCAAAATTACACATTTATAAGTTCATAGGGTTGATGTGTTAAGTGGGTTCACCATTTACACTAACCTTGATGGAACTTAGGCTTAATTTCCAATTTGGGTTGAAGGTCATTCAAGACTCATAATCATTATAATCACTTGATAGACTTGAGCCATTTTGTGCTAAACACTTGCCCTTTGAGTCTATGAACCACAACATTTGGAGTCAAGAAAAGTAGTGTTATACTATCAAAATAATGGGAAACTATCTTTTCCTTAGAGTTTTTTTGAAACAAACACTTTTTTGTCACACTTTTTGGGTAGTGTAGCATCATTACACTACCCAAAACATTTCAAATATTGTTTCATAGATCCTCTTGCATAGAGTTCAAATTTGTTCCTATGTTTTTAGACCAATCTAAGTGTAATTTTTTGATCCTTTATCTAGCACATTTATACCATTCACTTTTTTCTAGCTTATTTGTTAAAAGAACCAAGTTTTATACCATTATTTATGAGAAAATAAACTATCTCTAAAGTTGCCTTTTGTTTCATACCTTATACCTAGTTGATCAAGTTCATGTCCAAAAATAAAATGCCTAGTGTTTGTTATAAGTGTTTCAAAACCATTAGATTAAAACTTTCATCTATTTTCAAAGTCTAGCTTTTGATGTCATTTGGCCAAGAGTCCTAGCACATGCCTTGTTTGAGCCTATCTTTTGACTCTACGTTTGGCCAAAATACCTAACAACTTATAAATTCTTATATTAGACTAATTTGAAACACTTCAATCTTAGAGTTTGGCATTTCAATTTTTAGTCTATTTACTTGCTTATGTTTATGTGAATAGTGAAATATTAAATACTTCATGATAACTTAATTCCTCACAAATCTTTACATAAACCTTTTGATGAATCTAGACCAAGTTGGAACATAATCTATTTTAGACATTATATTTTTAGATTTTAAAAAAATATTTGACCTTTTATCACAAAGCATTGACTATGGATCCCAACATGTATTCCTACACTCGTAGTGGACTCATGTACAATCTAGGGATTAGTAATGTAGTTATATAGGAAAGACATTGTGCAAGACCTCTATGTAGATAATATTCCTTATGAGATGGATTCTTATCCATTTATAGTACTCAATTAGGGGCACAAATCCAAGATCCATTAGCTAACTATTTCGTTAACATACCACCTTATTCATAACAAGAACAAGACCAAGAAAAAGTTTCACAATACCTAGCTACAATTCCCACAACTAAAAAACTAGTTTTTCAATAGTCACACTCTACTAATGCACCTTCCACGTATGATGCATTTTTGTTTGAGCATCATTTTTTGGAGAACAAATATGAGATTTTGGTTATAGCTATAGAGGTAGGGGCCAAGTTTTTAGTAGACTTCCCTCATGAAAATTTACCAAGCCTAGTAAGAGTGCCCCACAACATAATTTATGATCAATAGGCTTCTTCTAGAAATCCTTTGGCTTTAGTCCAAACAACATATCAAGACCCTAATCTACCTAATAGAGGCAAAAACATCATGGAAGATCACTTTAACCAAATATAGATAGCATGTCAAACCTACCTAAATCTTTTACATAATTTCAATTAGATGAACATGATGAGAAAACCTATTATTGACTTAGTAGTTCCTTCAATAGGAGTGTTGATAGAGTTAACTAGACAAGAGACTATGAGTTTCAACCCATTCATGTAAACTACTTCGATAGATAACTTGATGCATATGGCCATTATTGAAGAAGTGTCTTTGGCATCTACATAGAATAATGAGCCAAATGTAGTGTACAAGATGCAAGTAGTGTCCAATCCCAATCAAAGTGGTATTAACACATAAAAAACTAGCCAACAACATGTATTTGTAGTTCATTCCATTAGTGGATCATCATACCAGGGAGTAGGAGTTTATACATCACAACCTTAACCAGGTATTTCCTCAAGTGTAAAACCTATAGGATTAGGTATTCAAATAATGACCAATGCTATACCTCAATAATAGGATGTGATGAATCCTACTCCTCAATAAGTAACAAGTAGTATTTCACAAAAATAGGCACAATATAGTGTACCAACATAATAGAGGACAAATACATTATCACCTTAAGTAGGGGCAACTAATGTTCCACCTTGTCAGGTAATGATAAACATACCTCTTTAGTTGCAGACTAATATGCCAATCCAAAAACAAATAATGACTAATCAACAATATGAAAATATTGATCAGTGACAGAGACAAAATCTATAACTATTTTCACTTCACCATAGGTATGCATGAAACAAGGAGGATCCCATGTTTTTAAAGTACCTACTAAACAACTATTGGTTCAAAATGTGTGACAAATTTAGAGATAGGGTCTTGGTCCAAAAGTTCCCACTCAACAACAAGATTTGATTAGTCAGTAGCATGTCTCTTTGTAACCACAATAGGTACAGTATAGTTATATACCTCTATCCCAACCACAAAATCCTCCAAGTCAAACCTTTATCGCCAACCCAAACCAGAATATTGCACAACCAAATGTGAAATTTTAAGTACATCCTAATCCACGTATGCATATTCATGGTCCATTCCCAAACCAAACTAATATACCCCAATAGATATCTCCATCATACCCTGGTCAAAGTGTCCCACTTGTGACCTCCCAACCATCTACCCAAACTAATTTTATCCCTCAAACTAATGTTCTTTCTAGTTTCCTATCCCAAAAATTGTAATAAATGAAGGATGTGATTGCTGCCATTTAGGCTAGGAAATAGAATAAAAAGTTTAAGTTGGATGATGTGTGTTTATCCATTCAACATGGAGTATTTTCAAATACCATTTCCTCTAGGATACAAACCACTAAAATTTGACAAATACAAAGGGAAAGGTGACCCTAAGGCTCATTTGACTGAGTTTTTTATCGCATGTCAACCAATGGCATATAGTGACATATACCTTTTGATGTTGTTTCCAAAGAGATTAGTTGGACAAGCCTTGGAGTGGTTTTTAAATTTTCCCAAAAAATTAGTAACAAATTTTGATGATCTTTTTGATAAGTTTGTGCAGCACTTTTCCTATAATCTCAAACATGAGATTTCATTAGTAGACTTAACACAAGAAAAAAAAAAAGATGGTGAGATTTTTTCAAGTTATCTATAGTGATAGAGAGCCCTTGAAAGCTGTTTCACCCATAGTTTACTAGATAAATAATTAGCCATTGTGTTTACTAAAATTTCTCATAGTGAGATAGCTTATCATCTGGAACTACAATGTGCACATACTTTCAAATAAATCATTGATAAAGGTTTGTTGATCGAGTGGGTACTCATAAATAAAGGAGTCATCAAGATTAATTCAAATAATCAAAATCAAGGTACCATTTAGGGAAATGGTCAACATCAACATCCCATTCAAGTGCAAACATCACAACTAGCACAAACTAAGAACCAAGAAAGATCAAAGTAATTTAACCATAATAAGAATGTTGTGGGAAATAGAATAACCAAATCCCATCATGTCCAAATGATGAAAACATCATCTGTACCACCTTTTCATCTTAATCATACCCAATAACCTCTCCAATGAATGTCACAAGCACAACAACTAAGACTTGCACAATAAATGCAATAGACTTTACCATTGCAAATCCCTCTTCCTAGGAGAACCGTGCTTGCACATCATGTCTTTAGTGACCTAGAAGAACCTATTGAGTATATATTTTGAAATATTGATGCCACTAATCTTATTATTTGGCCTATACCAAAGCATTATCCACAAGGCATTCCTTATCCTGATTGGTACCCTGAAAATGAATTCTATGGATATCATTGAGTCAATAAGCATAATCTATGAAGATGTTTCCAAATCAAGAATTTAATTGAGAATATGTTGGATAATGGGGAGATAACATTGGATAATAGTGATTCCAATTCCAATCAAACTCTTGGGATTTATCAAAAACCCTTTCCTTGATATAACAATAAATAGCAGTAGAAAAATCAGCGATAATAATAATGACTAGTGTAGTAGCAAAATCAATAGTATCAAAATCAGTGGCTAAACCAATATAATCAACAAAATAAACAAAAAAACCCATAATGATAGAAAAATGGACAAAACCAAGGTCAAAATGGTAACAACCAATAAACCTACCATGCAGTTTCACATGACTACAATAGGGTTGTAGGTCATATTATAGGGGGTAGTGTTAATACTATCTCCATTAATCCTAGACCAAGCACTAATCAGCCTAGACCATTGATAAACAACAAAATTCAACCAAATTACATAGATAATCCTTCTTTGACTTGGGAGTGCATATAGGCAAACCAAAAAACTAGGACTTCCTCTTTTCGACCTTATATCAACAACTCATCCTTGCCATGTGACTGCATACGAGTGCACCGATAATCAATACTTATCCTATCTGATCCCACACCATTCCTAACATTTGTTAGAACTAATGGTCTAGTATTTAATATTGATTATGAAATCACAAATTATAGGTCAAATATTACTATCCTAAGCCCATAACCATCCACTAATTTACCTATTATCCAACTGATCATTTAGCCTCAGAATAAACCATTCACTACTAAACAAGATAACAAGTTTGATATCATGAAACAACTATAAAAGACAACAACATAAATTTTTATTTTATATTTTTTGTGAATGTCATTAATCCATAAGAACATCTTGAATGAGTTTTTAATCCAATCCATTATTGCTAGTGACATATCCCCTAATAAATTTCAAGCTTTGGTTGGATACCTAGCTCCAACCCAACAAGTCACATTCAACCAAAGTGATATGTCTTCCCTTAGCCCACTCCATAATAACCCATTTCATATAGAATTTTATATAAAGTGGCATAAATTGAAATGTGTCCTTATAGATAATGGATTGGGCCTCAACATAGTTTCTTTAAAGCTCATCAAGCTTCTTGGGTATACAATGGCAGATCTCTAACCAGAAATGATAACCATCAAAGCCTATGATAATCAAGAAAGAGAATCATAAGACACCATTATTTTTTCAGTTATCATTGGGCCTTTGACCCATGATACACTTTTCCATGTGCTTGATCTTGAGTTATCATATAATATTCTTTTAGGTAGGCCTTGGTTACATTAGATTCATGTAGTCTCATTAATGTTGCACCAATGTATCAAGTTTTCCCACTTAGGGATGGAAGTGAATATTATAGGATATTTACACCTATATAAACACTAAAAACATCTTGAGGTCAAATTTCAAAGCTATAATTATCAGTATGACATAAATCCAAGTTCTAAGCAAGATAAAAGAAAAGCTATCCTTATTGATCCTTCACTAGCTAATTGCATAGATCGTAATACCTTAGGTTCCCTTTCCCATATGCACCTCCTTAAACTTCTAATCATTTCACCATTTTAGATAATGGACTGAGAGAGTATGTGACCCATGATACATTTCATATTGCCAATCATCCTCAAAACCTAAAAACCTTTGGGTGACCTAAAGTCACCCCACATAGACATTGGCAATGAAAGAATAAAGATAAGAGACCTATCACATTTATACCAACATCTGGCATAGAACTTGACCCACTTAAAGGGGATGAATTATGGTTATATAATGCCAACCAAGCTGATTATTATAAAAGTAAAAATTATCCTATTCCCAATAGGATCATGGAGTGTCATAATTATGAAGGAAAAGGGCTTAGATCAAATTATCAAGGAACCATCAAGCTAATTTCCATGACTAAGTATGAAAGACCTTATGGACTTGGATTTAAACCACCTGGGGGTGACCTCAGATATCTTATTCAAATTCCATCACTAGTGACTAGTGATGATGATGATGACAATGAAGCAGAGTCTGATCATAGCCTCACCTTTGATGACCTAGCTGAAACCAACCTGTTTGATAATAATGCCATTTATACCCTTACCCTAGTCATTCATCAAAACCCATTGCTATTATACTATCCTCAACTGATAGATTGGGACCAATAAGAATCTAATCTATCGATTAATGAGTTCCAGAATGATGAGGCATTCTGTGACTTCTTAAGCCTTAGAGACAATGTTTCATTAGGAGATCACAAGTCAAGATTCTTAATTACATTGGAGCCTGTAGCCTATTTTGGAGAGTGGGTGAACACCCTTAGCCAAAAACAAATAAGTAAAACATTGAGGTCCCAAAGTGAAAACCTCTTTGAGGTGCTTTCTGACTAGGGAAAAAGTAAAGATAAAGGCTAGTCTAGTGGTGAAAACCTATTTGAGGTGCCATTAGATAGGGATGTTCATCCTTATTTGAATTTAGATCAGGAGAACACTAATGATGAAATTTTCTATGGATCTAAGTTCAATTTTACACAACAATAAGTATTTGATCAAATTCTTCAATAATTTTTTACTATGTTTGTCATATGGCTAGATCTCCCATTAGGGGACTCAGATTCATCATGCCTAGGAGAAGTTAAAGATAGGGTCCCAACAGAGGACCTTGACATATTCCAATAGTTCAAGTCATTACCTACTATCTTAGAAGATGATTCAACCCTTCTAGTTGAAGATACAAGAAAGGTAAACATCGAGACTCCATTAGACCTAAAATGGATAAAATTAGGCATTTCACTCACTGAGAAGGAACATGAAGTATTTACATCTATATTAAGAGAATTTGTAGATATCTTTGCATGGACCTATTCTAATATGTCAGGTTTAGACCCTGCCTTGGTTTTGCACCACCTTATGGTTAATCCTAACACCAAACTGGTAAAACAAAAGCTATATAAGATGCATCCTTTCATTACTATATTGGTAAAAAAAGAGTTGGAAAAACTCTTAGAAGTAGGATGTATCTAATCCATTGACTACTTAGAATGGATGTCTAATGTGGTACTTGTTAGTAAAAAGCCTAAAGGGATCAAAATTTATACTTATTTTTGAGACATCAACAAAACTTGTCTTAAAGATGATTTTCCATTACCTAATATTGACATAATCATCAACTCCATGATATGTTATGAAATTCTTTCACTCATGGATGGATTTTTAGGATATAACCAAATCAAAATAACTCTAGAAGACTAATATAAAATAGCATTCACCACTCCATGGGGAAGATTTTGTTATCAGGTAATGCCATTTGGCCTTAAGAATGCTAGAGCTACATATCAAAGGGCCACGACTATCATATTCCATGATATGATGCATGATATTGTTGAAGACTATGTCGATGACATATTAGGAAAATACAAAACTACGACTGACCATCTAGTAGTGTTGCATAAGATATTTGAAAGATTGTGGTAGTACAAAGTGAAACTCAATCCAAAGAAATGTGTGTTTGGTGTAATCTCAGGTAAATTTCTTGGATTCATCATGTCTCATAGAGGTATTGAAGTTGATCTAGTTAAATTCCATGCTATAAATGAGATGCCACCACCAATCAATTTAAAACAAACTCCATATTTTATAGGTTAAGATCCAATCAATCCAACACTTCATCTCTCAGTTAGCAGATAAGTGTCATCCATTTACATATCTTCTAAAGAAGGGAGTTACATTTCACTGGGATGATCACTACCAAAAAACATTTCAACAAATCAAAGACTATCTTATTAATCTACCTATTTTATTACTTCCTATGCTGGGAAAACCATTCTTGTTATACCTATTAGCTACTGACCATGCTCTAGGAGCACTCTTGTCTCAACATGATGACAATAAAAAATAGCGTGTCATATACTACCTAACCATACCTTGTTCATATATACAGATAACTATGGACCTATTGAAAAAGCTTATCTAGTCATGGTCTTCATAGCTCAAAAACTATGTCATTACATGTTGAATAATAAGACCATGGTCATTTCAAAAGTAGATCCACTCAAGTATTTACTATCTAAAACAAATTTACAAGGTAGAATGGCCAAATGGATCATGCTTATTAGTGATTTTGACATAGAGTATGTCAATTAGAAGGCAATCAAGGGATAATTTCTTTACAGATCAACTTATTAAAGCACCTCTTATAGATACAAAGCCACTCACATTTCATTTCTTTGATGAATCCATAATGACCATCATTGACACACCTCTTGAGGAGAAACACTATAATCTATATTTTGATGGTTTATTTACTACATATAGATTAGGGCCAGGCCTCTTAGTTATTAAACCATAGGGGGATCTAATCCCTAAATCATTCAAAATCAGCATTCCTTCTACAAACAACATGGTTGAGTATGAAACACTTATTGTAGGACTTAGACGAGTAGTGCATTGGAACATATATCATCTCCAAGTTTATGGTGATTCTTAATTAATCATCAATCAGGTCACAGATCATTTTTAGACCAAAGATGATAAGATGGTTCCATATAAAGCCATGGTCGACATTCTTAAGCAACAAATTGCCAACATTCAGTTTGAGCACATACCAAGGGCTAATAATAGAATTGTAGATGCCATGGCTATTATTGGCTCTCTGATTTGATAAATAGATAAAGCTAGATAATATCAATTCCTCATTGAGAATTTGTTAACACCAACTCATGAACCTTCAATCATTACAATGATTTTTGATATTATTTATTCTAATTCTATCTGGTACCAAAAATTTACAACTACCATCATGACCAAGTTCTACCACCTATCCTATCTCACAAACAAACCAAAACATTCATTCATCATTCCACTTGTTATACTCTACTTGTATCCACCCTTTACCATCATAGTTTTGATATAACTTTGCTTTGTTGTTTAACTTAGGTAGAGTCTACACTAGCGTTAAGAGAATTACATGAAGGGGTATGTAGAGCTCATTCTAGAGGGGCCATCCTATCCAAAAAGCTCTTGTGTACTAGTAATTATTGGCCCATGATAGATGTAGATGCCATTGCATATGTAAAAAATTATGACAAATGTCAATGACATGCTAATCTGATTCATGCCCTAGCCAAAACTCTAAAATTGATGCTGACACCATGACCATTTTATACATGGGGACTTGACCTCATCAAGAAGATCAAACCCACTTCATCTAATGATCATAAACATATCTTTACTACCACTGAGTATTTCACTAAGTGGATTAAAGCTATACCCTTCACTTACGCGATTGGAAAGCAAATTTCTAAATTCATCTTCAACCATCTCATTTATCGCTACGATATCCCCTCTGACATTATATTTGATAATGGAGGATCATTCAAGAATAAGGATGTAAACTAGCTATGTATCAAATATAACATCACATAATATTTTTCTACAACATATTACCCTCAAGGTAATGGCCAAGCTGAAGCATCGAGTAAAACCATTGTCAATATTCTCAAAAAGATTGTCATTGATGTCAATCATGATTGACACTTACATATATTCCCTACCCTTTGGGCATATTGTACCAATCATCATACCCCCACAAGAGCCACTCCATACTCACTTGTTTATGTTACTGAATCCATCCTTCCCATTGAGGTTGAATTGCCTTCCCTACACATCTCTTTCAAGTATATCCTAGATGATCATGATTATCGAGTAGTTTTCCTACAAGATCTAGACCTAATTGATGATAAATGCATAGCTATGCTCAACAATATTCAAGCATATCAAAACTGACTCAAAGGCCATTATAATTGATGTGTTAAGTATAAAACATTTAAACTTGGTGATCTTGTTCTTAAATAAAACCAAAAGAATACCATGACTGAGAAGATGTATAAAGGAAAATTCAAACCAAACTAGATAGGGCCTTTCATCATTACTGTAGATTATAGATCAAGAGCATACAAGCTTGCCATGCTAGATGGAGATAAACTTCCTGAGCCAAAGAATATTATTCATCTCAATTAGTACTATGCTTAAGTGCTAAGGCATATTGTCTGTAAGGACCATTTCCATTATGACATTTTATCACTATTCTTCTTTATACAAATATCATCCTTATCCATCCTCTTAGATGTATCCACTTTTTGCTTTTGACCTATCAGCCTAGTGTATTCTGAAGGCTAGCCTATTTGACCTTAGTTTTTACCATTCATTATGCATTTTTAGCATCAAGGTATCTGATCAATTTCATCAGTTAGTTCACTTACTTTAGATAGAGGTCATATTTTGGAGAAGTATAATAGAAGTTCTGTCAGTTGCATCCTTCATTTGTTATTCCTTTCTTATCACCGGTCTTGTTAATAATTATAATTACCTTTGGGAAAACTAGTACCATTGATCCATGCCATTGTGTCTTAGTTATAACTACCTATGGGAAAAATAGGGGCAACATTTGTTTATTAAGACTTGACATACCAACTTACCACTTCCTATGTCATACTTTGCCTTTTTACCAACTGTGCCTATTTTTTTTGAATTGACTGCTACACTAGTCAAATTCCTCCACTGTAGGGTAAAAATACAATGAATTGAGGTCATAATATATGATTATGTATACAAAACTTGATACTTGTTGAGGTTAGCTTAGTTACCCTTCTCGCCATGCTCTCACCATTTTGTGAGCAACCTAAGTTTGAATGCTCTCACCATTTTACAAGCAACCTAAGTTTGAAAACTCTCACCATTTTATGAGAAACCTTAGTTTAAAAAATCTTGCCATTTTGTGAGATTGAACCATTTAGTGTCTCATCATTCTTGATTGAGTTGAGATACTCCAAAATAATTCCAAAAAAAATTTAAAAATTGTTAGAAACGAACAAAAACATTGACTACTTCTTTGCCTTAAGGATTTTTGGAACCCTTACTAAGTTACAAGCAAATCACTTATCATTTAGTTTCCCCATCCTTTTTGGACTTTTCTCTCATGCACTTTCATTTTGAAAGACCATTCTTATTCTTCTATCACATCCATTCTATTTATTTTCACCAATTATCATTTTATTCCCATTCCTTGGGAGAACTACATTTGGCTTGAAGTTTTTATTGGATATTACAACCATGAAAATATGTAGGCAGCATCCACTTGCCTAGTGCATATGGAAATAGCTCAGCCACCTCCTTCCTTTTCTTCTATTCTCCCATTTTGTCACCTATTTTCTATGGGTAATATTCATAGGGTTTCTATTGCATTGTTTATTTGTTTGTTTCTACTTATTTTGTTTGTTTGTCTACTTCTTCATTTACTTTCAACACTGTTTCCTTGATTTGGTTTATGTGTGTTCATTAGGTGATTCCTTTCCCACACTTACACTTGAATCCATACATATTCATATGTTTACATTGTCATCATGGTTTCTATCATTGGTTTATTATTTTCTATTGAGTATTGGATTTTGTGAGTCAGTTCTTATGAATATTTCAGCCAAGTCCTCATGATGTTATACCATGACGCCTACCAACCCATGCTATAACAAACCTCAGCTTCAAGAAGTCTATTTAGCAATGGTGGCATATCTTTAGCACTGACATCTTGATTCCATCCTAATCATATCCTAAATAGAGTAAATAAACATGAAATAATTTCAACCTTTATTAGTTCAAATAAGCATCTCCCTACCAATAAGTTGTTTCACTTCATCATTACCCTATGTGTTAAGTTATCATCATCCTCGACCCAATTTATCATGTTTTCCATAATTAATGTCCAATGATTATAACCACCTATGGGAAAATCATTGCACACCATCCCACCTACATTTCTTAATGATTATAACTGCCTATGGGAAAATCATTATGCTATCACCAATTTACTTTTTTTCTGATATAGGGGCATGTTATTATATTTTTTGTCTATCCTAATAAGGACAACTCCATCTTCTCAATGATTATAATTGCCTTTGGGAAAATCATTGTATTATCATACCATGTTGCCACTATTTAGGTATAATACTTATAACCACCTTTGGGGAAACCATTGTACACTATCCCACTTCCATTCTTAGTGATTTTTTCTACTTTTCCAATATCATTGTGTTTTCACCGCATCATATTTCTTTTCTTTGGTCCCTTCATTTCACTTTTTATCAAGGGACCATTTGCTGACTTGTTTATGCCAATCATTACCTCAAGGGGGCATCATAAAATTAGTTTATCATCATTGTAGTTGTAGGCATGTAGGACCTTTTCATTATTTGAGATGTTACTATGATTATAGCTTACAACACCTTCCTAAATAGGGGCAAACTGTAGACACCTAAATATGGCCACTGATAACCTCCAATCAAACTTTTGGCCAATTTCCACCCAAAATGCATAATTTAGCCTAAAACACTAAAATGCATTAAATGAGTTGAAACTAACATATTAAAGTGCCAATTTTGGCTAGGTCATCCCTAAATGGGGTAATTCAATTAATGGGCTAGCTAACTTTGATAAGATCATTTTGAGTCAAAATGCCAATTTTGCACCTAAGTATTTTTAGATTGATCTTTCCTATCAAATCTATTGCACAAGACACGTGCCTTATTTATTTTTTGTTGGTAATATCCTAAATGGGATAATAGATATAACACATCTAAAATTACCTTCTAATTCCAATCCAATTAAAATTTGGACCAGTAACAAGGCATTTTGATCAATTTGAGTAATTTGTGCACAAAGTGCTTAAACATGCTTATGAGTTAATTAACCCAAATTAGAGCCTAATAAATAATTCCATGGAAAATTATTGAATACTTGTTTTCAGAAATGAATATTTAATATCTACATCATTAGGTGACCTCATTTCTTGGGAAGACATCCCTAGGCCATAAATGCCACAAATATTAGGATTCATGCCCCCATGCCTCATCAATGCCTTTCATGATGCCCTCCATGCCTCTTAATTTACCCTTATTCTAATTTCATGATGAGGATAATTATAAAATTAATTCCAAAAATTTAATTAATCCTCAAGCACACATCTCAATCTCAGGATGGACGATTCAGGTTGATTATATATATATATATATATATATATATATATATATATATATATATATATGTAAATATCTATAAATAGGAGGCCTTACCAGATCATTTATAACAAATGATA
This sequence comes from Torreya grandis, assembly GCA_037957365.1. Taxonomy (NCBI): domain Eukaryota; kingdom Viridiplantae; phylum Streptophyta; class Pinopsida; order Cupressales; family Taxaceae; genus Torreya; species Torreya grandis. The sequence goes on from JARHVA010003898.1 coordinate 626,428, forward strand.
ATTCAAAGTTATAATTAACAAATTATTCAAAAATCTATTGTAATTAGTGTTACCATGCCAAATTGATTCCAAGCTAAGCCAAGCCACAAGCCAAAGGTGCTAAGGAGAGATGGAGGTAGCCAAACTTCCATTGCCAAAGACTTCATTAGCATAAAGTCGAGCAAGCCACTACAACAATCATTTTGGAGCATACAAGGAAGGTAAAAGATGGTTTCTTTTTCATTTTAATTTTGTGTTTTATTCATGTTATTTAACTAAGCTCTCCCTAGTGTCTAAGCCTAGTGATGTTATGCTAGTTAGTGTGTTTCTTTCATTTTATTTCCATTTTGAAAATAACACCATATTAACTATACTCTCTTGAGTCAAATTCTTAGATCACATATTCAAGTGGATAACCTCAAATTTCATTGTACCAAAAATAAGACTCAATAATTAATTTATTTATTTATAATGATATTTACCTACTTTATATAGACCTATATATAACTAACAATGTATGGGTAACCTCCTAATCCCAATGTAGGATGACCATTACCTAATATAGTAATTCCACAATTTATTCATTTATCCTAATATATTTGACCCATATGACTAACTAATGGGGGATGTGTTACACATGTTGGCATCTCTATCAACCCATATACATTAATATATCATATTCTTAGGTACATAACATTCATTCACTCCTTGACATGTTTCATCCCTAAAGCATAAGAAGAAACTAAATAATGAGTGTGTTTCAAATCATTGCACACTTGTCTCCAATCTTCATCATCAAACCATCCATATGTGATATTGTTAAGTGATATCTCTCCAACCTTATATACAAATTCCATTGTGCTACTCTGATTCCATTCCTGATCATAACTATATTACTTTGGTTTCCATTCATAATTATTTCTCTTTTGATTTCATGTACCATATTCCAATGTGATACTTTTATTATATTCATGATCATATTAGTTATTATTCCATGAATACTTATAGTGATTTTCTCATTGAATCCATGTTCCATAGGTTGTTTTACTACTTTGATTTCATACTTGAGCATAGTAGTTCTTATTTGGCTTCCATGCATATCCATAGTGATTGGTACTTTGATTTCTTATATCCCTAGAGTGATTATTGTTATGACACACTCTCACATGTCTCCATGATTATTTCCTCTAATGATGATGTGGGTGTCTATATACCTCAACTTTTTATGATACTTTGACCTTATCCACTTTTTCTTATATCTCTTCCATCTTTTCCTTTGGTGTTTACATTGTCTCTTGAGTAGATGAAGTGTTATTTTCTACTTATATTATTTCTTCATATATATCATCTAAATCTTCCTCATGCTCTTCATCACTTGTTTCAATATCATTTTAATGATCTACCTTGGTTGTTATGTGTACCTTTCTATCTATGATATCCTATAAAGTGAGCTTCTTTTTCCTATACCAAAACTTCATGCACTTATTTTGAACATTAATATTTATTTTTACCAAAGTCTCTAGCCATGGATATCCAAGAACCATATCCACACTATCCATATCCAAAGCATAAAAAATTAAATGTAAAACATATTTATATATAGTGAGCATCAAAGATTCAAAAACCTAAATATTTTGAACATATATTTGATCCTCCTTGATATTATTTTCTTGAATATGTAGATGTTGAGACACATCCATGTTTATGAAATCATACTTTCTATTAGGGTTTATGGACACAATGACCTTATTATTTAGAATGCATCTAATAAATTGAAAAATTGACTATGATTTCTTTAGAACCAAACTATTTGAACCCTTATCATCCAATCTTTATTCCTTTTTTATATCTTCTACCTCTCTTTCTACACCATATGTAGCCTCATCATCATCATCATCATCATCATCATCATCATCATCATCATCATCATCATCATCATCATCATCATCATCATCATCATCATCATACATTATTTATTTTTCTTCTTCATCACCTATATGTTTTTCCTCACTGTCCTAATTTTATTCCTTTGTTTTTTTTTAATTCATAACCTATTTTCTCTTCATCATCATTATTTTGTTCCTTTGCTTCATTCTTTTTCTTTTTATATCCTATCTATCTAGGAAAACTTGTTCCATTTCTTCCCATGAAAAATTATATCATTTTACTCCCAACTCATCCCACCAAAGTGTTACAGGACCATAAATAAAATTGTAAAAATGTCTTTGAAACCAAATTATTTGAACATTATTTTCCTTAAAAAGGATCCACCATTCTCTAGCATAAATATCATCCTCCCCTAAAAATAGTTTTAACTTCATGATTCATAAAAACTAGGGTTAATGAAAAAACCCTAAAATTTCATTCATGTGAAACTGATCTAAACCATCCATAATTTTTTTATATCTTCCATGTATGATAGTGAAACTAAAGTGAAAATTTTGTAAAATTTTTCCAAAAATTTTGTCCTATAAATTTAATCTATGAAAAAACATAAAATCATATTAAAACACTCAAAACATTTCAAAAAATTCTACAATTATGATTATAGCTTTCTTGTATGCTAATACAATATTAGTAAAAAAAAGTATATAAAAATTCCTTATATTTAGGTAGATATGATTAAATTATTACAAATCTTAAAATATCTATAACTCCCTCAAAACTGATCATAAAACATCAATCTTGTTAATATGACTTCCCTAAAATATTATTCAACTCCAATAAACAAATTGTACAAAAATTTGCAACTAATTTCAAGATATTAATGATTCTACCAAACTAGGGTTTCACCTCACACAAATTACCTAAATCAAAGTTTTGATACCACTTGTTATGATCCACACTTATAATATTTATAAATATACATTATATAGTTTATATTAATATAAAAAAATATATATTAGTGGGACAATATGTCCAATTATTCAATATATACAGAAATAGAATAATCACCCTTAAGGTAGGGTAATACCAAACAATACTCCTTTAGGAAAGAATAACTCCACAATGTTTTTTTTGAGGGGACAACCTCCACTATCCTTCTAAAAAATAAAAGACTTGATACTTATTTGATTTATTTATAATGATATTTTCCTCCTTTATATAGACCTTTATATAACTAATAATGGATGAGTAACCTCCTAATCCCAATGTCGGTTGACCATTACCTAATTCACTAATTTCACAAGTTATTCATTTATCCTAATATATTGGATCCATATAAATAACTAAGGGGGATATGTGCCACATGTCAGAGTCTCCATAAACCCATATACATTAATAAATCATATCCCTAGCTACATAGCATCAAACATGAAAATGTAAAATGACCATATCATGATATGACATATATGTATCATGATTAAATAAGTGGATGCCCCCAATGTCAACATGATATGAGTAGAGGGAAGTCTCAAAATCTAAAAGTGAGTAGATCATGTGTCTGTGTATGCCTATATCACACTCAAAATATGCATGAAACAAATTTGTATATATAAATAAATGATAATCTATCCACTAAAATGGAATTAAAAACATAAATGCCAAAGAGCTAATAAAACATGTAAATGTTGGATATATTTTTGGATTTTTGAAGTTTTAAATTTTTTTGGTATTTTTGAAAAGTTTTTGTGGACCAAGAAAAGTTCCGATAGAACCTAATGATCTCACTAATGATATTATTCTATAGAAGCTCTATATCATGTGTCATATCTATAAGCTACGTAATTATTTTTATCAGGATCATACTAATCTTATGTAGTATTAGTATAATACCAATGTTCTATTTTATTAGTATAGGAAAGATGTAACTTCTTAGGTTGTTCATGAATATGTGATATGTCCATTTGATCATATTTATATGAATAATAAACTACACCATAGTTTGGAATTTCTTTCTTGAAATTTTATTTTTATTAAGGGATAGAGAAAAGTCACTTACACACTATGAAAAGATGTAATATATGCCTTGACTTATTTATTTGAGGATGAAAGGATAGACTTTGTAGTTTTGCACCTAACTATTTGTTCCTTTATATATGAAATAGATATGAAGTTTGGATTCTTAGAAAACATGTTTTCCTTTGATTTTTTATGCATATCTTGCTGTAACTTGGAATTTTGAATCTTTTTTGTCTTTATGTTTGGAATTTGTAACTATTTTGACTCTAAATTATGCTTTGGTACCCATATTTTTAGTTTTAGCACTTGTTATTTAGGAGAGGTACTCATAATGTGAGTGGTTTTATTTATTGATTTATCAATGATATGATCACCACTACCTTTTTGACTTCATATTTTATTATTTAATGAAAAATAACAATCTATATGATGATCATGCATTATATGATATGCATAATAGTATTTAGATTTCTTGATAGGAGGTGGAGGTAGTTTGATAACTTTATCTCGAATCATTTCTCTTAGGATTTAACTTGGACTCTTAGTAACCCTTTGGTCACATTTTTTATCACTTGTTGATTGATGTAGATTTTAATTTAGATGTGAAACATTGTTTGGCATCATATTGGTATATGAGGATACAAACACATGATTAACACTACCATGTGTCAGATTATGTATGTATGTAATATGATTTTCCAACAATGTTATTTTTGAACTAAAATTATTTTGCCACTCTTATATTGATTTTATCATAAGTATAAATTGATATTTTAAGGATTCAAAAGCACAAACTCTAGGTACCTCATATTGAACACGCATACATATGCCATCTACCTTACCCACTGAAGGAGTGATAGCATGAATCTGGTTAGAGGGATGTTAGCTATCACCCTCTTTAGGGTTAAGAGGAAGAGGCTCAATAATATTTCCATAAGAGTTATAAATAAGGTTTAAATTATTATTTTGTTTTTAAAACCTTTCATTATATTGATCAAGTTGGTTACACCTTTTAATTGATTTCATCATACATAAAACATAAAAAGTAAACATTACCATGAAGTAATGCAACATGAAGTAACCAACAGATATGTTCATAGTAAACATGCATTTAAAAAAAAAAAAGTTTGATTTTTTATTTTATTTTTACTAATTTTAAATCCACTTTTAAAAACATAAATCATAGTGTTACAAAAAACAAACAGATTATCCCAATCTACCTGGAGTTTCATGAGTTCACCAAATGTTTAACCCTAAAAGCTAGATTAGGGAACCTAAGGTTAAATGGGTAGAGATATCCCAAGGCACAAGGATGGTAGAATATCTCTAAGTAGACCAATTAATCATAAAACTCAGATAAACATATACTAAACTTAATATGTTGAGATATGCTACAAATGGAAAGTATAATTATGCTAAATATTTAAATGATATTGGAAACAAGATATTTAATTAGTTCTGATGCTAAATAGATATAGATTTGGAATAGGTATAAATTAGACTGGATCTAAATTTTAAATCAATCACCTAATTCCATAAATTATACCTCTATAGTCATGAACATTTACATCTACTCAAGATGGTTACATCGATGCTTCTATCTAGATTAGGCGCAGGTGTCTAGTATAGAATACATTTTAGAACTAGATGTGACCAACTAGATTCTTCTAGGTTATGTGCCACCTTTACTCTAGTTTATTTAGATCTAGGTCATGGACTATCGTTCCTTGTCAAATAGTAAAAACCTAGTTCTTTATCTTAATATTGGTTGTGGAAAAAATGGGTTCATGGCCACATGATTTCGAGCTACCCCAAATAACCCTTTATAAATGAACACTACCTACATATCTAATACACTAAATAGAGCCTCAAACTTAAGTAGATATACCTGATATGTTAGATTGTGTATGTATCATGCAATATGTGATAAGCAAGTACATAGAGTGTCTTGGATTTTAACTTATTAAATGTGGCTCATGGGATGTTCCTTTAGTACTTCAAACCTTTAGATTTTTTGTCCCTATGATTTATATGGAAATCAGATAAAATAGGAATCTTTTCTCACTTGAGTGCTTGATTGAATGCCTTTGATAAGTTTACTTATGGGTAGGTAAGAAGTTTATAGGTTTGTGCTACATATGTGATAGGTGAGGAATGAGTAAAGATATTATATTTAGGTATGTGCTAGGTGGATAATATCTCACATTAAATAATTTAGTCTAACCATAGTAATACATTTTATTTATAAATTATATGACTTTAGGTAACTGGACATTTGTATTAGGTAAGTCCATAAGCATCGATACATCCATCCTAAGTCAACACAAGTGTCCATGGTTAAAGAGGTACAATTTCTAGAATCTGATGATTTATCTATAATATTTTTTCAATCTGATTCATATATGTTCAAGATCAAGATTTGTATTAGCATCAGAACCAATTATGTATCTTGTTTTCATTATCATTGCAATATCTAGCATAGATGTACTTTTCTTTTTTTTATCATATCTCAACATAATAAATTTAGTACATATTTTATCTAAGTTTTTACAATTAATTGGCCTACTTTAAAGATAGTTTACCATCTTTGTGCCTTGGTCTATCTCTACTCCTTTAACCCTAGATTCCCTAATCTATATTTTAGGATTAAACATTTGGTGAGCTGGAGATCATGATAAACCTAGGTTATATCATTATATGATAACTTTCCATTATCATGTTTGAGTTTATGTACTTAAACATTCCTTTACTTATGCTTATATCTTTCAAAATATACTTGATGTGCTATGTACTTGATTGTTTTTGCCAACATATATATCCAAGAGTTAGTATGTTATTTTTATGTTGGTTGCTTATGATCTCCAATTATGCACATATTTGAGTGTCTTTTCTTACTTGTTTGAGCATTTGAATATGATCCATTGTTTTTGGCCCTAGTGCCTATGCCTATTGTGAAATTTGTATATGTCATGGTTTGTTATATGTTGACATTATAATATGACATTCCTTACTTTGTATACATTTGAATAAGTCATTTCCTTTTGATTATGTGGCATTTGAACATGCCCCTTGTTAAATGTCTCCTTGGACCATTTTCTTTTGATTTTATTGAGTACTCTTATGTGTGTGTTTGATTTATTTATGACCTTATAATGTTACAATCTAGGTGTTTCCATAATTCATATCATGTATATTATGACTTTATGTGATCACATTTTTCATTCTTTAATGATATATTTACGTAGACATGTTTCTCCTCTATGCTACATGATACATTCATAATTTATATGGTTATCTTATCCGTTTGAGGTAAGGTAACTACCAGTTACTAATTCCCCTCACCTCATAAGGGGGAATATTAGTGGGGGCATGCCATAGAGGCACATATTCTACATTATTCATAGATTTAGATATATAGTGAGGGAAATGCTTTGGAAACATGTTCTCTACACTCATACCAGTCTCAATTTTAAATTATATTGGGGGCATGTTTTGGAAAAATGTTGTTCATACTTCACTAGTTTTTAGTTTCAAATTATAGTGGGGGCATGTTTTGGAAAAATGTTCTACACACTTACATAGTTTTCAAATTGGCCAAATTGCATATTTATATGATTTAGACACATTTGTGGTAAAACTATATACATTAAAACCATTGTTATACATATTTTCAACATGAGACATATCAAAGGTGTTAGGTGAGGAATGAATGAATATTGATATTTTATTTATAAAAATCCCTTTAGAGAATACCTTGTATTAAATTACTTATGATAGTGATATGAATAAGTTTTGTTTATAAATTGAATGAATTTAGGGAATTAGAAACTTGCATTAGGTAAGGACACTTACATTGACATAGGCATCTAATTGCGAAAAAAGTGTTTAGGAAGAATAAAAGTAGCTATATGTCCAAAACTTTTAGATATGAAAGATAAGTAGGTTTAAAAAATTATGGGAAAGATATAAGGCCTAGGTCCTTAGAATGAGATTGATCAGACTAATAGATAATCAACTTGGCATAGAGAGATAGTGTATACAAGTTTATCAGTAGCGGGGAAGGTCTAAAAGTTAAAGGTAAATCCATGATATGTATGTTTTAAGTGTACAATATTGAGGTGATATATAATTCATAAATAATTTATACATTTCCCCTCTTTAATCTAGTAATGAAATTTCTAGTTTAAAGGAGAATAAATGTATATATGGGTGTGTATAACACACCTTGCCTTTACTTGAGTCCAACTTGAGTGTTTTGATGGTGACTGACTACAACCAAGAACATGTTATGATATATATTTAATGAATACAATCTAAATCTAAAACCATTTGAAATTATTTAAATTTAAAGAGAAATGTTTATGACTACACACGTGTATCGATACAACTACTTTGCCTTTTGGCAATTTGATTTGAAAATATATATCATTATGAATCATTATAATTATGATTAGGACATGTATAAAATATGTATAGTGCATATATATAGAGATATAGAGAGATATTAGACACATTCTCCCAAATTTATAGAAAAGGTAAGTTTCCACTCGACATTTGAGATTAGCTCAACCATGCAACCCAATCATATTTATAACCTAGTGAGTATGAGTGAACCATGTAAACTCAAACTATAAATATGGTGAGGTTGGATGATGTGATCAAGTCCAACCTATAAACTTGGCAAGATTAAGTGACTTAATCACCTCAATCAAAGCAAAATCAAACCAACTATTATAATAGATTGGATCAATATAGTACATAAAATTCTAACCTGGTGGGTGATGATAATCCATAAAAGTGTTTGAAATATGAAATCTGATTTGATTTTTCAATATTAGGTGCACATTGCATAACACATGCACCTTAGATATGTCTCATGATGAAATTGTATATAAAAATGGTACCAATGTATAGAATTATATGATAAATGTGTATCTAAATATTATAACTATGAATTTGGCCAATTTGGAATTTGAAAAATTGTAGAGAACATGATTATCATAACATGCCCTCATTATAAATGGAGAAATATGAAAATTGATATATGTGCCAATCTGGAGGACATATTTACAAAACATTCCCCCATTGTAATCTAGGTATGTTGAATACAAAATAAGTGTTAATAATATGTTTCTAAAACATGCCTTTACTAAATTTGAAATTGTGACAAATGTGGAGAACATGTTTTTAAAACATGTCCCTAATGCAATCTAACTCTATTAAGTAATGTGGAAGTCATGTCTCTATGGCATGCCCCCATTTTGAGGTAAGAGGAAGTATTAAATGGTTTTCACCTTACCTCAAAAGGATAACATAACCATGTAAACTATGAACTTACCATGTAACATATAGAATGAACATGTCTAGGTAGATATATCATTAAAACATGAAGAATGTGATCACACCAAGTCCTAAGATGCATGATATATATCATGGAAAAATCTAGATAGTGATAGTATAATTTCAAAAAACAACCAATAACACACACAAGAACCCTCAAATGTAAGTCAAAAGATAATGGTCCAAGGAGACTTCAAATAAGGGGCAAGTTCAAATACCACACAATCAAAGGAACACGACTTAGTAAAATTTCCACAAAATCAAGAATGAAATATTCAAGAATCCATACAAAAATAAATAACATATTCAAATGTCCAAGAGGAAAACAAAGGCATGTGGGATGAAAATAATGGAGCATATTCAAATGCTCAAACAAGTAAGACAAAATCAAGGCAATACATTCAAGGAATTACATGAGTAGAAGCATAATAAACTAGCATAAACATAACATACTAGTCCATGGATAATATTGTAGAAAATATTTTTGAATTATATAGTGCCTCAGACTTATACACTTATAAAATGCATATCATAGATGTACCTTTAACTTATAGACCTTTTTTACTGCTAAAAGCCTCACATACACTATCTTTTTACACCTAAGTACTTATCTCTTAGTCTGACCAATGTTATTTCGATGACTTAGACCTACTATCTTGCACATAATGTTATGAACTTTCTTATCTTCCATCTTTTCAAGTTTTAGATCTACTCCTATTTGTAAATTACTTAGACACTTGCATCCAAGTCAGATGCCTACATTGTCATGAGTGTCTTATCCCAATATAAGTGTCTAGTTCCATAAAGTCATTCAATTTATAAATGAAACATATCCTTGTAGATTATATTTATGGATTATATAGACCTCAATCTTGTACACTTGTCAAACTCAAACCTTAGATGTTCTCAGTTTTAAACCTTTCCGACTTTTAGAAGTGTCACATATACTCTATTTTATGTCCCTTGACATATATATTAGTTTTACTAGTCTTATGTTAATTACCTATACCTTTTATCTTTCCCATAATTCTTAAAATATGCTTATCTTATGCCTCTATAAGTTTTAAGCCTATACCCTATTTTATAATTACCAGGACACAAGCATCAGTCTTAAATCCTTACATTGAAGTTAGTGTCCTACCATGACACAGGTGCCTAATGCCATAAAGTCATCTAATTTTCAAATGAAATTTATCTTAATGATATACCTAAGTGTTTTAATGTGATTTATTTTATGATGTGAGTGGTATATATTCATAATCACTCCTCATTCATTTAACACCTAACACATACCAAGGAAACTTATCAAAGCATTAAATCAAGAACTCAATAAATCAAAATATTTCCTATTTTCTCATATTATCATATTATTATTAGGAATAACACATACATAGGTCTAAATTAATGAAGGGGTATCCTAAGAGCCGTGTTTGCCAAGTTACAAGCTAGGTCATTATTCTACTTGCTTTCCACATAATGCATGATTCACATACAAGCCAACATGTAGGGGAGAACTAAATAAGTCCATGGACCTCTTTAGAGTATTAGATATGTAGGAAATTCTCATTGATTAAGGGGTATTTTGGGTCATCTCAAAACCATGTTCCCACTAACCCATTTTTCCCATGGTCACTATGAATATGGAGAACTAATATTTTGCAATTTCATGAGTGACAAACCATGACCCATATTTGAATGCACTAAATTAAAGGTGAAGACAAACCTAAAAGTATCTATATGGTCACATCATTTTCCAATAGGAATTACATATAATACACCTACATCTAAGTCAGATAGTAGCATCAATAATAGTGTCTAACGCTGATGATAGTGTTCACAACTCTAGAAGTACTTAATCCAAAATTTGGTGACTGTTTTAGAATCCTCTTTCAATATACTTCATACTTGTTCTAGATATAAAACTATTTTAGAATTATAACCAAAAAATTAAATTTTTTCTTTGTAATTTCCATATATATCATAGTTGTACTTACTATTTTAAACATATCTTAGTTTAATAAATTCAACATATGTTATATCTAAGTTTAGAATTTAATTGGCATGTTGTATATTTGATGATCACCCTTATGAATTGTCATTTTTATATTCTTAACCCTATTTATGACAATTAGGATCCACATCCAAAATTTAGGGTTAAACATTTGGCGAACCCGATCTTTGAACTTCAAACCCTAGTTCAATTAGTTTTTTTTTTCTATTGTTGAACTTGATTACTATAAAATATGTGCAACATGGATGCATATATCACCCATTATAGGTTAAATTTTTTTGATAGTTTTTATGGTTTGATACATTTATTGCCTTGTTAAATCTATTAAGAAAATTAATGAGAATAATGAAAGGGGTTTAAAGCAAAAAAACACTTGATCTCTCTTCAAAATTCCTTTTGTAATGTTAGAGAGCTAATATCTATACACCAACATGCATGTTCTCAACCATTTATTATACCAAAATCTTATTTGAATGACAAATACCACCCCAAACCCATTATTCACCCACATATTATACTGGATTCCATTGTACATGTTGTTACTACTCAAAGAGGTAAGGTTCCTCAACACATTCTGCCACTTGTTAATATACAATAGGTGACTTCTAAACCTAAGATTGTAATAAAATCTAAGGGATATGATATTATTTACCAATTGATAAATAAACATGCTAAGATTTCAATCCTTGAGATCCTAAAATAATTTAATGTTTACAAGGATATCTTATACAATGCATTACATGAGACACAAGTTCCAAGTGATATTGAGGATGGTTATTTTGTGGATATCATGAAATATTTAAATAATAATTCCAAGCTCATTATCTTTGATCCAAAATATTTACCATCCCAATATATTATCCACAAAGAGTTTTTATTATTTATACAAGTAACCATGCAAAATAAGGGTATCAAAAAGGTACTCATTGATAATTGATCGAGCTTAAACATTTGTGGCATAAAATTCCTAAACACCATGGGAATTAACACCAATATTATTCAACAATAAGTCATGCATATAAAGGGGTTTGATAATTTACATAGCCCTCCAGTTAGCCAAATCACTTTGGATGTGACATTAGGTAAAAAAAGGTTCTAACTATGTTTCAAGTGATGTCTCAGTCATTAAATTATAATTTGATTTTGGGTAGACCTTGGATACATTCAATAGAAGTAATCCCTTCTACACTTCATAGATGTGTAAAATTCATACAAGATGGGAAATTAGTAAAATTCATACATTTAATTCCATTTTTTCATGAATTTTGGCTGGTGTAAATGCAAGTTATTAAAGATTCCATTTATAAACCCTAGTCTAGTTGTTGATAACCCTATGCAAGGTCAAGAGCAATAAAAAGGGGCTTGAATTATTTTAAGACAATTTTAAGATATTTTAAAGGTTTAATAATGTCTATACCACCTATATTTAACTTTTACCACATCTATTTTTCCTTAAACCATCATAATATGTCTCTAATGCATAAGTTAATAGAATTTTGGAAATACCTATCTTGATTGTGTTTGTTAGAATGGAAGATTGAATGGAGTCTTGAACTCTGAGTGGAGTGTAAGTATTAAAAAGGATTTAAAACATATATATTTAATTCCTACCATTTATTTTCTTTAAAACCATTTTATAATCACATAAATAACCATCAAAGGTACATTACTTACTAGATCATCTTATCTGTGTTAACTCAAAATTTCTCATAACTAGACTATGCTATATATGGATCCATCCTCATATTGAAAGTAATGATAATACCTAACTATATTAAAGGTAAAAAAAAATACAATTTTTTAAAAATGACATGAATATCATGAAACACACAAATACTCTTCAAGCATTCATTTCTTTATTGATCACTTTGCACACCAAACAATTATATAGATTTTTTTTAAAAAATAAATGTAGGTAGAGTTCCTCCACGTTTGATATTTAATACTCTTCCTCAGACCTATATTCTCATAAAAAAATTTAATACTATAATAAAACACACACACTAACCTCTTACATGAATTTCACCTTTTCAATATGCCAAAATATGCAAAGAAAACTCTCTCCAAGCCATTTCCCACATAGGGTGACAGTTATAAATTATCTTTCTTGGATCATATTGTTCTCATAACATGATATTAATGTTGAAAACAAATATACACACCTTATTATGGAATTATATGACCTTAAATAAACATTACACAACATTTACATACCTCACAAGACCCAAACATCACTCTAGGCCTAATTATAACATTCAAATTTTCCCTTTTGGTGAGAAACTCCAAAAGGACCACAAAAAATCAAATTAAATACTTATAATGACTCTAAAACCACATAAG